>NDXB01014173.1:26519-38234 GCA_002631895.1 Agapornis roseicollis
TTTTTTTTTTTTTTTTCTTTGTACATCACACTACTTTGCAAGGGTAGGATAAAAGCTTGAAAGTATATTTATCAGGAAAAAGAAATCAACATATTTTTACTCATATCCTGTGGGTTGCTTTCACAAAGATCACAATACCTTAGTTGCACCAAGACACATTTGTGCCACTAAATACATTTTTGTTAGACCATTTTCATTTTTGCCTCTCCAAAAGATAATCTCTTATTCCTTACAAGAATGAAGGAATTCTAATGCTAAAGATACTATTCTAAGAGCCAGTGGTTATTAATGTGGCCCATAAATCATGTAAAGAAATCTGTGACAGACAAGCAGGACTTGTGTAAAGGGAATGATCAAGGCAGTTTAGATCTTGCTGTTGTAAGCAGTCACAGCACTAATGGAGTACCTGGAATTACAGCAATTTACATCTGAAAATCTCTTATAAGAATGATTTTGAGAATCTCGAAGTACTGCCTTTCTGTTCAGGATGCTTTTTGCATCATCTCCCTGGATGTTAAATTGAAGGGAGGACTAAACCAGAGCATTTGGGAGACTTTTGGACTGTCAGGTACACTTGTGCTTACCAGAAATTCACAGGTGAGATGCAGAGAAACTAATTACTTTTCCATAATTACAAGAATATTCTGGTTTATGCTAGATGTAAATATATCACAACCTAAGGCAATCAAATGTTTGATCTATGTTCAAATGATACAAGAAATCAAGAGTCAAGAAAAAAATATTAATATTATTTTGATTTAATCCACTTTGCTGGCACTGGATACTGCTGCAGTTTAAATGTCAACTTTGTCTTCCTTTTTTTTTTTTTTTTCTTACAAACTGTTACAACCCAGAGTTCAGCTCCCACAAAACAACTTAACCTGTTACTATTAGTTGCTTTCTAGAGCATGAAGTCTGGATGAAGCACTCGTGGAGAATCAGAACTTCAGGCAAAAAAACAATCAGTGCAGAAAATTTAAAAATTCAGAACCTTAATCTTGAAGCACCAATCTCTAATCTCAGTAATATTTAATCTTAAAAAATAAACTGGAATAAAATAAATGTCACAAATCCTCCCAATCTTCCATTCCTTGTTCTCTTTCTTTTTCATTCTGGTTGGTTGGCTGGTTGGTTGGTTGGTTTCTTAGTATTAAGGATTTTTTCAGTATAGACACAGCATAATGAAAAAGAAAAGAAAAATTAATCAAATTCAGAAAGATTAAAACAGAAAAGTAGATATTCTCAAATTTATTTTAACATCAATCCTATTCAGATGCACACTTTTTTTTAAAGAGCAATTTCTGAGTATGGTAAAATAAACAGTCATTTTGTCATCCATTTTTAAATTCACGTTAAAAAGAAGATACTTCAGCAATTTTCAGAAGTCAGGGACATAATTTTGCAACAATGAAGCATTCTTGCCCTCTCAAAATCAGCATTCTTAATTATTTCATAGATTTCATTAGAAAAAAAAAAAAGAAGAAAAGAGAACCCCTGTCATTTTGATAATTTAAAAAATTGCAGATTACTATGCTCCTTTCATTATTCTTTAAAAGTATAGAAAAGGAAGCAGAAAGAGTAACTCTTCACCATCATTTGTGCTCCTGATTTGTTATTAACTAAATACCAACATCAAGCTACCAGAAACCATCATGTTTTATGGTTTTAGAAAAAGTTCCCAATATCTAGGATTGGAAGTTTGCTGACAATGCTAATTTAAAATTATTAAAAATACAGCGTTCTGAGGAAGACTGGATGGAAAATAGATATTAAGCTATTTACAATTAAAAAGGAAAGAAATTTATTACTGTCGTCCTGTTTTGCTTGATTTTAATATGTTGTTTTCTCTCATTGGAATATTCTGTGCGGAAAAAGATTTCCACATATACTGACTTCTGTATAATCATTCTTAGCCTTTACACAAACAGACATGATTATACTCTTAGGAACTTCCTGTACTAGATGGAGTACTGTAAATATAAAGGGTAATACAGAAGTGGCAGTGATTGATTTTTATTTAACTTTTCTGTGGATGCATTTTGAACTCTCCAACTCCACAAAAGCCAAAGGCAACCTGATTTCTCCCTTTCTGCACCATCCTTCTCCCTCTCTCTCTGTCTGCTCTCCTCCACTTACCTGGGATCACATGCTTAGCCTTTTAAGAAAATGGAATTTCTGATCAGCTGAGACTGCTGAGGCTGTCTGCCACGCTAGTTTCAATGTTAGGTTAATAAGTGTGTGCAAATTCACAGTTAATGATTCTATAATTATGTAATAAACCCTATGAAAGCAAGGATATGTACAAACATGAGGAGTAACAAAATAAATCAAAACAGTGCCAGTTAATTTCTCCTCTTCCAATTGTTACCTGCATTACTTAAAGTTTTAGCATTTTTTGCTAAGTTGCAAACTGAGTAAGGCTGACAATCATGTATATTTGCTACAGTTACATATAGTAGGCCCATTCCAGAGACAATAATTTTATTACTTTTTATAACCTAAGTTGAATTCCAGCTATGAAATTCTTCCAAAACCTGAAAAATAATACAACCTGTTGTTTCTAATACAAAAGTATTCCAAGTTTCTTATGTTTATTTTCTCTTTGGAATATCCCTTGATGTTTCTAGCACATAACCTTTTTTATAAATTCAGATTTTTCTTAAGATTAACTCCTATCTTTAGCTTGCCATGATGATACTTTGTTGTGTATGTGCTAGCATAAGAAAATAGTAAAACGTTATGTCAAAATGGCATAGGAACATATAAGGTAACCTTTTGTGTTTTACATTTTGAACCACTATCATATGGCACATGGCTTAAAAGGTAAGAGATTTTTAATAACTCTCAAGCTACTTCATAGCTATTAAAATGAGCCCCCAATCATGAAAAGCCACTGTTAAATTCCTGTAACATTGTTTATGCTGGCAAAAAAAGAAGCATTTTACCACCTGATAAACTTAAGGCTTATTAAACATATTCAGTATTTATCCCCACAGGTTTCAGATTTTAGTGCTGCAGTATCCATTAAAAAAAAAAATCAAACCACCCTGCTACTCACAAAACTTACAGGTCAAACCTTCAATTCCAAAGAGAAAATATGATTAACACTGGTTCCAGTGTTCCAAAGTTAGCATTTCCTAAAAATAAAATGTGTTATTATATTTTGAATGCTTTCCCAAAACAGAAAACAGTGGACTTTGTTTAGCTTCCCCAAATCTGAAGATCTGGAGAAAACCTCCTTTTCCCCTTCCTTTGAAATAATGATGAAGCAGGCTGAAAAAGCAAACTGATTCTAAATGTATATCTACAGTGATCTGTCTTCTATGGAAGTCACACAACCTCCAAGTTCTCTTCAATGACATTTCCACAAGGATCCTGCAAAAGAAGTGTTAATTGAATAAATGTTGAATGCATGGAGAAGACATACTTGTCAAGCAGACATTTAACATACAGCTTTTTGATTCATAGAATGATGGGTGCCTTTAACTATTAATAATTAATATTAATAACAAGTTATTACTATATTATAAATTCTGCTCCTCAATTAGCTCTCCTTGAGTTCTGTGACAGATGGCTTTCTTTTTTTTTGTTCTTTATAGTAAACTTATTGCAGCATAAAGGGAATCTGTGTGTTATTGACATTATTGACAAGATAGAAATATGGGTTTAAATGAATGCATCCGGGTATTGTTAGAAAAGTAATACCAAGAGAGTTAGCTAAAACAAAATTTTATTATATATTTAAATACTACATGGTCACCTTTAATGGAGCAAAGTTCATGAGTGCGCATTAAAGTAAATTTAAATTCTGTAGCATCCAACAGCAATCCTCATAGACATACATGAGTTACTAATTCTAATTTCTAATGGTGGACTTGAGTGTACAGGGTGAGACAGAATATACTATTATGAATCTGGGGTCGCATGGTAAAACATGGACTGATATTGTGTGATCGAATGCTGTTTCTCTTTCCACTTGTAACAGTTTTACAGTAGTGTAAATTATGGATGATCAAAATAATCTTCCTGACTTGTATGTTTTCCTGACATGTCCTGTTCCTGTATGTTGCACCTTTCCATGGTGAAAAGGCAAGAAATCAGAATTTCTTTATAGTGCAATGAAAATTCAAAACAATCTTAACGAAAGTTAGTTTGCATTGTTTTATCAGTCAGGATCAAAAAAGTTCTCCTCCTTATTCCACATACAGTTTATCTCTCCCAAATATACTTTATATATACACAGGTTCCTCAAGCCCCAAGTTCAAGGCATGCATGGCTTGTGGCTTGCACTTAATCAGACTGGCTTGTTTGAGGTCACTAACTTCCCAAATAAAATGTCTTCTGTGAGGCTCCCAACACACTTTAGCAAAGCCAGACAAGGCAGTTGCCCAAACAGGCAGACGGCTAGCAGAAGGAAAAGTCCCAGTAATGGTCAGACATTGTGCCATGTTCCATACAGCAAAACCCACTCAGCACCTTCAGCTTCATATGCCCTTCACACAGCACAGGAGGAGAGCAGAAATCAGCAAGGGATCAAATAAACAGAGCAATTCTCTACAGTTTTCCTCTTTGAAGCAGAAATAGGGTTACAGAGATGGCTTCAGAATTTTATAGCTGGGCTGGCTGCCAACATTGTCCTATTGAAAGGGGAAGAAAGCTTAAATAAAAAGAAGCACAGTGGTTATTAAGATTTGCTCTTCTATATTTTATTTCCCTAGAGAATACATCTTAATATCTTCTGGCTTACATTTACTTGGTACTCATTAACAGTGTACTTGTGTTGAGGCAGTATAACTGAATTCATGTTTTTGCCTGTATGATCTTTGTTACTCATAGTATGGCATAACCAAGGAAAAATATTTTTTAGGAACTGAAGGGAATTTGAAAACATAACATCACACTGGCAAAATGAGCATATTTGAGATAGAATAATATAGAAGCAAAGGATATGATCCATGATATTTTTAAACCATAAGCTTTTGAATTACAACTGAATTTAAAGATTTTATACAGCTTAGCATCTTTTCAAGTTGAAATGTAACTGCTACAGAAGTGTCATATATCATTTTTGTGGAGCAATGCTTCACAGTCTGTGAAGTTAGTTCTGCTTTGAGCAGGAATCTGGGCTACCTGACCTCCAAGAGTCCTTTCCAACCTGAATTTTTCTGTTATTCTAGGACACACTAACAATAAACACAAAGCCTCTGCCTGCTTACTTTTAAGAAGCTCTCTCTTATTGAAGTTTTGTTCTTACAGTCTGTTGCATAGATTAGTATGGTCTCCAAGTGTTTTACTTGCTGGAACCTCAGGCTGTCTTGAAGGTTTGAATGTGTCTAGTCAATTGAGTCAGGACATTTTGTCTAGTTAATGCTTATAACCAGAATTCATTACTTTAAAGCAGTTATAATTTTCTTCTAGATAAATATTCTTGCAACAAAACAACATTTAGGCTAGAGAGGCTTTATAGAAAGAGTACAACTAAACCAGTTCTAACACTACAGACTTTTACCACTACTTGTTTTTTTTGAATTTCATTGTAAATAACCTGAAAAGATGTTGCTTCTGGATGAGGGAATAAATACAGTGAATACTCATAATGTAGCAGCTAAAAATGCAAAACAGGAGAAATGTATCTGCAGGCTTGATTTCTCCCTTTGAAAATGAATAGTTTTTTTTCCCCTAAGATACACAATTTATAGTATGTGTTCCCTACTACCCACAAAAGTAATGTATCCCCAAGAATTTTCTACTGTTTATACAGTAACGGTTTTGGGAACTCCTATATTGTATGTAGAGATTTTCAGTTGTTAGATCTCTGTTTCAGTCTTCCACACCTTATGCTTCAATTCCAGAAGACAGACTGAAGAATTTAGGTAATCAAGCAATATTTCAAAATTCATGTTCAGGAAAATGAGACACTCATTACAGGAAGGTGTCAGTAGATTTCTTTCATTAATTTCACTGACACCTGCAGCACTGAATACATTATGTGTTCAGAATAAATCTAAACAATTTTGCTGCTGTTTTAGTCTCAGTATGTCTCTTTAAACCTTTACTCATTAGCTGCAGTGTCCATGTTACAGTATCTCTGTGAAAAATGGGAAGGATTATTACATGATACATATGCCTTTGCTTTCAAGAACTTAATTTCATAGTTTTGCTCATTATCATAAAAAGCTAGTGTTATTTTCTCTTTGAAAATTCTTCTTAATCAAGAATTGCTACCAATGTATATTCATTTCCATATGATGACTTTTTTTTAACATTTTCAGACAATATAACTGTCAAATATCTTGTTAACAAATAGTGGTACTTTTGTCCAATTGGATTCTTTCTTTGGTTTGGTCTATAAAAGAAGAAAAAGAAGTGTAAGTGGTTGAATTAACTTTTTTAGAGTTAATGAAAAGACTTGATAGGCTAAATTATAAGAACTAATTATTCTTCACAGTTGTTAATTAGCAGTTGTACTTAACTTATATTTGGAATTACATAACTCTATTGACTGCTTCTGCCATTGAAATACTGGGTTACCTGAAACATTCTAAAAAAAATATTTTTGGACCCTTTATCCGTAAATCTATGCAACCAGAATTATGCTTTCAAAATTGTAATGAACACACATTCTGGTTTCACAGGAATTGAATGAGGCAGAAATAAACAAAGTTTCACTGCCTCCCTCCTACCACAAAAAAGGCAGGCAACATGTAAAAGTACTCAGGCCAATCATCAGCATCATTATGGAAGGGTCTCATGCTCATGGAATCTTTTTTGTTGGACTTAAGTAACCCCTCTTCTCAAGGAGCAGTCTCTTAATGTTGTCCAAGAATATCAACAGATTCATCCTTTGCTTGTCAATGTGCTAAGTGAACAGCTATTTTTGCTAGCTGATTTGATTGCTCCCATGCAATAATACAGTATGAAAGACATGGAGCTGTTGGAACAAGTCCAGAGGAGGGCCACGAAGTTGATCAGGGGACTGGAGCATCTCCCATACGAAGACAGGCTGAGAGAGTTGGGGCTGTTCAGCCTAGGGAAGAGAAGACTGTGTGGAGACCTCCTAACAGCCTTCCAGTATATGAAGAGGGCCTACAGGGATGCTGGGGAGTGGCTTTTCATTAGGGACTGTAGTGACAGGACTAGGGGGAATGGGTTCAAACTTAAACAGGAGAGGTTTAGATTGGATATAAGGAAGAAATTCTTTCCTGTTAGGGTGGTGAGATGCTGGAATGGGTTGGCCAGGGAGGTTGTGAGTGCCCCATCCCTGGCAGTGTTCAAGGCCAGGTTGGATGAAGCCTTGTGTGGCATGGTTTAGTGTGATGTGTCCCTGCTTATGGCAGGGGGATTGGAAGTAGATGACCTTAAGGTCCCTTCCAACCCTAACTATTCTATGATTCTATGAATACACCACAAAGGTTTGTTCAGCTCTGGTTAAAGATTTAGGGATGGGGTTATTTGGTAGAAAAATTCAATATACATTGTACTTGCTCTAGAATTTCAGATAATAGGTAATAATAGAAGATGAAACTAACTTCCCTAGGCTCCAGAATGGTGACATAAAGCCCAAGACATATAGAGGAAACATTCTGATTCATGACAACTACAACACATAACAGGTCTAAAACCGGGCTTTTGGAAGTTCTTTATAATATATATGTCTTTTCATAATTTTTTTTCATCATATGATGTCTTGAAAACTCAATTTGGCAATATATTTTCTGCACATATGAAAAGAAATGGAAGCCACAAATATTCACAATAGACAAAGAAAAATAACTGAAAGGTTTGATGCATTATAATAAAACCTCTTAGTCTGTGCGCACAGCATAATTATTACAATTGACTTAAAAATGAGTAAGCAGAACTTTTCAAGATAGGTGCTCTATATCCTGTACTAATAGAGAGAGAAAGGATGTGTTATGCTGATATCCTTATCATATGTGTACACTTCTTTCATAACAGACAGAATTATGTCTGAGCTTCAGCAATGCCAGCTGCTCTCCAGATGAAGGACTGAAGGACGTTCAAGAACATTCTTCTTGGAGATAGAAAAATACATTACTTTGGAGTCAGTAGTAGTGATATTAACTCATTCCTTCTGACTTTCCTCTCTGAAGTAATATAAGGATCACTTCTGTGCTCATCATGTTATTTTAGGGCAAAAATGCATACACACAGAAAAAAGAATATTGTTCAAGAAACTAAATTATTCTTTTATTTGTAACAAACTAGGGATGGTTAAACACTTAAAACTTAAAAACACATGATGCAATCTGCAAATCTACAAATCTCGTAGATTATGTACCCATTAAAGATGCATCATTTTATCTACTTTCCACAGTGAACGTTGCAAATGAGCCTAGATGAGAAATGTAACCAGCTATCACATTGAAAGGCCATCTGCCTTATTCTCCTCTGCCTGCCTATATACTCATGCATAACTTTCCACTCTTACAGGAAGCACTCAAGCATAGAAGTAAGTTTCAGTGAGCTGTTTTCCAATTCATTCAGAAGAGCTCAGTCAGGATTTCTTTAGCCTTGACAGAATAAAATTATCCTGACTCTTTTGCCTTTCCTAAATGCATTTCAATATCTCAATTATACAGGAAGTTACTGATGGTAAAACTAAAGAAAAAAATCCCATCAACTCATTAGAATATTGAAGCTCAGCCTAATATTTTTGTGATATACACATACATTTAGTCTGCAAAGTATTACTCACAATCTGACCCTCTGCACATGTTAATATTTTATCATAGTCAGAAACCATGAATAAAAAGTTTCAGATTTGTCTTTTTTACTGTTTAGATACTGGAGAAGAATTTATGTAACTTTGTTGGCATCAGCACATGCTGGTGTACTGCAAATGAAAGTCTGACTGAAATGTTCCATGTAGGAATAAAATATCCATCAGTCTTTTCCTATGAAAAAGTTGAAAAATTTTCTTAACATTCTGGAAAAAAAAAAGTTATTATTCCTCCTCTGTAATTCCATTTCCAATGAAAGAGATGTAAACCAGTATTTTTTTTAAAAAAGTCCTGAGCTTAAAAATGGAATTGTCAAAAATGTTTTCAGAAAGTGTTTTGTCAAGATATTTTTTATAGTTGTGATGCTTATTTTTCTGACTATTTTCCTTTTCCTTATTTTTATGATATATCTAAATATCCTTGAAATAGGGTACTTAACCAGATATTTAATGCTTAGTCTGTGATTCTTTGCAGATGAATAATTTAAGCATAGCACAATATTTTTTGATATTGCTTAAAAAAATTAGAGCTGAATACAAGACAACTAGATCCGACAGTATCAAACACCCAAGGCGAGAATGTCTATGTGTTTTTTGAGTTATTGAAGTTTACTTCAGTGTCATCCTGAAATCATGATCAATTCATATGTCAAAATAGGTATCAGAAAGATTAGTGTAGAATGTACCTAATAAATAGCCATATGTTGCTTCTTGTCCTTAGAGATCACATGAAAACTTAATTTCGAAATATAAGACAAATTCATATAAAACACTGTGATGAGTTCAAGTTTTGAAAATATGGGGAACATTTCTTATTTAAAATTTGTAATTTGTAGTTTCTAATACATGGTCTATTTATAGAATATGAATGAGAGATATTCATATTTATGTAAAAGGAAATTTCCTGTCAAACATGTATGATAAATGCTATCAAGATAGGCACCTTAAAATAACATACTCACTGATGTGTAAAACCGATCTTATTCTGACATACTAGTGGAAGTATGAGACTAAACAAACTTTGCTAATTCACAGAGTAAGCATTTCCAACGTTCATGTTTTCTTTGGGAATTAATTGTTAAGGAAAACAATAATTCAAAATTATTTCCGTTTGCGTTTATTTTCTTTCAAAACAAAATGGGAGAGTCATCATGAAATATCACCTGCAAGAGCCTTTATTTTCTTAGGTTTACAGAACTGAGGTCGAGGTCACGTCTTCTGCAAGAATATATAAAATAATATAGATTTAGGGAGAGGCAGCATGAGTAAACATAGAAATCTTGTAGATGATCAAACGAGAACTGGCAATTAAAATTTCAGAAGGACATCTGCTCAAATAATAAAGTCCCTAATTTCTTGCAAAGTGTCAATTCCAGAACTCAAAGTATATGAAGATTTTTCTTTCTCTATGCTTTTTAACACCTTTCCAACAAATGGATACACTAGTTATTATATGCAGCTCAGCTCACATAAGAAGGTGACTTGGCAGAGCCTTAACAAGGCTGTCATGTTTTCTAATAAGAATATTGACCAAGTGATCTGAATGTGAGTCATACTAGGAAATTATCAACCACTTTATTAAGCATTTTCAAGTCACAGTCTGCGACAAGGAAAAATTATTCAGTTCACATGTTTGAACCACATCAGATTTCAAGCAATTTATTGATCTATGAATGACACATAACAGGTTTGAAGGAAATGGGTCACTGTAACCTTTTCAGCCAGAAAACATGTGCAAAGCAGTCTACCATAAAATTATATGAATAATAATAGCAGGATCATAGAATAACTCATGTTGGATGGGACCTTGAGAGCTATCTAGTTCAAACACTGTCTCAAAGCAAGGTCAGCAATAAGGTCTTACTAGTTTGTAGACTGGTCTTGAAAACTTTCCACGTTTACTGATGTACTTTACTTATGGATAATCAGGACCTGTCCTGCAAATATTGCGTGCAATTTAAATGCCAAAGACTTCCACCAAACTCAGGCCAAAAATTTGATGCACATGTCTGTCCTGGGTTCAGCAGTTGCAGTCAGTTTTTCTTCTCTTTAGTAGCTGTGTTTTGACTTAACCTGGGAACAAGGCTGATAAGGCCGATGTTTTTGGTTGTTGCTGAGCGATGTTTGCCCTGACCAAGGACTTTGTGAGCCTCATGCTCTGCCGGGGAGGAGGGGAAGCCGGGAGGAAGGAGGGACAGGACTGTACTGACAGGACCAAACTGACCAAAGAGGTATTCCATACCATAGCACGTCATGCCCAGGATGTAACTGGGGGTGATCCGGAAGGCCCGGTGCTCTCGGAGTGGTTGGAGGAGTTGGTCGGTCAGCACTCGGTTGGTGGGGTGTCATGAGTTATCTGTTGTGGCTGATGGGATGCTGTATTCTTTTCCTTTATCATTATTATTATTGGTGGTAGCAGTAGTGATTTGTGTTATACCTTAGTTACTGAACTGTTCTTATCTCAACTTGTGGAAGTTGCATTCTTTTGATTCTCCCCCCATGTCTCTGGAAGCAGGGGAGGGCAAGAAAGGGGGGTTGAGTGAGTGAACGAGATGCGTGGTTGGTTGGGTTTAAACCACGACAGTTTTTGGCGCCCAGCGTGGGGCACGAAGGGTTGAGATAACAGCAGATCTGACTGGTTGCTCATCACAATGCTGATTTATTGGCTTTTAATGTTGTTTCTCTTGACCTCACAGTTTCGGAATGTTGTATCTTACTTGGAGCCGGTATTTGCTGTGTTGGTGTTTATCTGGGGGGGAGCTTGGGCTAAGGTTCTTGTTCCATTGTACTTTATGGCAATGACCTGCAATGAGGGGGGCGGCTCCGGGAGCCGGCGGCAGCCGGAGAGGCCCGGGAGCGCGGCCCCGGGGACCGAGGTGCGTCGGGAGCAGGGCCGGAGGCCGGCAGGCAGGCGGCGGCTGCCGAGCAGCGGGAGAAGGCGGCGGAGGAGCCGAGCCCCGCGGAGGAGCCGA
>NDXB01014174.1:8115-32309 GCA_002631895.1 Agapornis roseicollis
TTCCCTTCCCTTCCCTTCCCTTCCCTTCCCTTCCCTTCCCTTCCCTTCCCTTCCCTTCGCTTCCCACACTGGGAATGCCCTGTGCTCCTTGCTGCTTCCTTCTCCAGATAATCCTGGGGCTGGGAAGCTGCATGAGTGTTTAGAAGTGATTCATCGAAGGAACCAGCTTGTCAGCCCTGGAGCTTGAAGCCGTCTGTCTGCAGCGGTACAGGGCAGCTTGGGGGTGCTAGCACAGCCCTAACCCAGGGTGACTGTGCTGAGGTGTGAGAGACAAGTTCAGAGAACATATTCCAGGCAGCCCCTGCTGCCTCTCATCTGCCAACTTGCTGCTGTCCTGCTTTTCATCCAGGTGAAATCTGATTCCCCTAAAAGCAATGAAAAGAACTGCATTATTTTCTTCCTCTTTTCCCCTTTCCTCTGTCTCCTTCCTTCCCTTCCCTTCCCTTCCCTTCCCTTCCCTTCCCTTCCTTTCCTTTCTCTTTCCCTGTTCTGTTTTGGTTTTAATCTGTTTTGGTTCTGATTTACAGCTCATCCAGATGCCGTGATCTAGATGTCTTTATAAAGACACAGTCTCTGCCTCTCACTCCTTCTTAATCAAGTCTTAATCCCTTACCCTCTTGATATGATTACAGCAGACTGGGAGGGTGGGAAAGCCATAGGGAACCAAGGAAAACAGTACATTGCAGCTCAGCAGAGCAGAGAAACCAAAGATGTATTGTATTTACATCATATGTGAGTAAATAGCAATCTGAGTGTCATTTCTTGTGCAAGCCCAAAGGACTTGAGTGAGTAAGTTGCGGTCCTCACTTGGATTCCCTTTGACGTCATGTTCCTTCTAAGGCAAGATGGCACAAAGATGGTTGATGAATGAGGGATATTGAAAAAAAACATCTTAAAAGCCCCTGAGGTTGAAGATGAGGAAATGGATTTTAATGGCAGGAGAAAAGGGGATCAGTAGGCTTTGAGATAAGTAGGTAGTTATAGAGTTGGTGGTGGTCCTAAATGGAGGTGAATGCTGCTCATCTGGGAAAGGAAGGGTGAACATCCATTGCCAAGAGTTGCATTTATCTTGCCAAGGATGCCTGCAATGCAGTCAGCAGGAGGTGAGCTCTAGTTTCCTTTTGCAGACAGCAGAGATCTGGATCATGAGGGGGTGGTATGAAGGAAAAGTAAGAAAGATTCCCTCACCTGAATGCTTGGAATAACAAGAGATGCACAGGGAAAGACAAGTGAACTGGGATATCAGTGTAAGGCATAGACTGTTGATAGATGGATGGGTCATTGTGTTAACCCTTATAACAGCCTTCCAGTACCTAAAAAGGGGGCTACAAGAAACCTGGAGAGGGGCTTTGGACAAGGGCCTGTAGGGCCAGGCCAAGGGGAATGGCTTGAACCTGCCCCAACAGGGAAGACTGAGCTGAGCTCTGAGGCAGAAGCTGTTCCCTGTTTCCAGGTGCTGAGGCGCTGGCCCAGGGTGATGGCCCAGAGAAGCTGTGGCTGCCCCATCCCTGGCAGTGCTGGAGGCCAGGTTGGACACAGGGGCTTGGAGCAAGCTGCTCCAGTGGAAGGGGTCCCTGCCTGTGGCTGGGGTTGGGACTGGATGAGATTTAAGGTCCCTTCCAACACAAACCAGGCTGCAATTCTATGATACTGTGATTCACGGATGTTTTCCCTGTTCCCATGTAAGATGCCTACCATTCAGAGTAGATCAGACTCATTTGCTTTTGGAAAACAGAAAACAGTTTCATGACACTTGGGATCATAAATCTGGCTATAAACAGTAACAGAGACTGAAACTGTGAAAAATAAGAAAACCCGTGCTATATTACAGCATTGTAAAAGAAAGATCCTAACGTGCTTCATCCCTAGGAGAGGATGATAACTATGAGTATCTTGTCAGTCTCCAGCTTATAGTGGAAAAAAAAAGCCCCCCAAAATCATAGCTCTATATGTATGAGGCACCATAAAGGAGCCAAACTAATTAGTTCAGGGCTATGAGCATATAGCCTCAGAGAGGTTTCATTGTCCTCTTTAGAAGGATTCTCATGATGGCTTGCACTGGGGACTCACTCAGGTATAGCTGTGATGAGGGCCATAACACGTATGTGAGAGAAAAGCTTCTCATTTCCGAGACTCCATTCTTTCAGCAAGTTATAGCAAAACACAATTGCAGACATTCTATGAGGAGCTATAAACAAAGAAAATGAAACTACCATCGACCCGATGAGTACAGTCCGTTTTATGCAGTGTTTTACTTGACAACTGGCAGTCTGGTGATTTGAGGTGTGCATCGCTACTGATACGAGTAATTGGCAAGGGTGGAGGATGTTATTGTAAAGAGACTGATTTGAAAGCATTTAAGGAATAGAATGAAGTTACATACACAGAATGAATCAACAAAAGTGCACTTTCGTATGTGTTGCTCTGGTACAGATTAAACTGGATTTGAGCTCCTCTGGAATCTGAACCAGCTCCCCTTAGAGGCATGGGAAAGGCTTTACTTATTATATACCAAAGACAAAAGGGATGGGATTGTGCCCTTCCTTGGTACAGCTGTTGGCAGTGGATGTTGTTACTTCCCCTACATCATGTGAAAACTGTGCTTTTGCAACCTAGGTGATGTCCAGTGCAGAGGAAAGGTGAAGAGAAACTGCCTCTGCAGGAAAAGGCCCGGGATAACTCTTCTTAAAGGATCCTTCTGCTTGGATCCTGTGCCAGGGTCTGCTCTGAGCAGGCTGATGTTTTGCCCTCTAAATACGTACCTGACCAGGCACCCAAAGCTTGACACAGGTTGCAAAATGAATATCACATCTGAATTCAAACGCAGAGCCTAGTCCAAGCTCAGAGGTTTTATGCAGTACATCACCCAATGAAATTGCCTTTTCCCCTCCCTGTTTCAATTAGAAAGAACATTAGGTCAATCAGATAAAGCCACATTGGGAGGATTTCCTCTTTATGGCGCTTGCCTCTTCAATTATCTATAATGAACTTCCTCACATCACTGCGAAGCTTTTTATATGCAAACGAATCCTGTTTTGGGGCTGCTGCAATCACTGCTTGTTAATGAACTTGAAACAAGTGTTATCAGAAAGGTTACAGCACCAGTGGTGGAGGGGGACGGGATAAAGCTAGACAAGAAAGACCAGCCTGAAGAGCTGGGATTGGCCTGCAGGTAACGTAGTGGACTATCTCCAACCCCCATCCTCTAGCCCCCTTCAGAGGCTTTGCGATGTGACAGACATCAAGCAAAATGCCCGCTCTTGGGAGATGGCTGCTCGGCAGCAGATAGGGCTTTCCCATCCTCCTGTCCCACTGATTCCCTGTGCCAATGCATTTCTCTCTCAACTCCTATAGCTGTGAGGAAAGAAAAATGAGGTGGTGTTGCCAAGGTCTTTTCTTATGCCAAGAGAAAGAGAGGGAGCTGATTCAGAGGCCCCAGGACATGTTGGGCAGATGAAGGGGAAGGGTCAGGGGGCTGTTGAAGCCATATAGTCCCAAATGGTATTTATAGATGTTATCTGCTGGTGTTACCAGAGCTGGAAACTCTCACTCGTGTTTTTGCACAGCCAAGACCACCTCCTTCCCTTGCCCTCTGCATTTTCATAGGTCTAAGTCACCCAGGGTTAGATTATGCCGCACTTCCTCATGCTGAATAGCTACTTAAACCTCCACCTAATCCTAGCACTGGTGTGCCTTGATAGGATAGGACCACTGAACCTAAGGTTAGAAAGGCTTTCTAGACTGTCAAGCCTTACCTTTTGTCAAGACAAACACTTCTGTGACACCTTAACCATTGTATTCCAGCATTAGTGGTAGTTATAGTCCAGTATTAGTAGTTGTCCCTTGGGACAATGTCACAGGACAGAACAACAGCAAGAGCTTGGAGTACTGGAACAGGGTGTAGCTCCTCAAGCATTCATGGGGGTTCCATATGGCCTCTTTCTACACTGTGTCTTGTGCATGAGCAACATCCACCACTCATGCACTCAACTTTCTGGAGCCTCCTCATATGTTACTGCTTGTTGAAGTGCTACTTGGCACCAGCGTCCCCAAGACTGCAGAGTATCATAGTGGTAAAGCTCATTACTGCAATGCAGTACCACACGGGCTTTCCACTTCCAGTCCTTACATCAGCCAGCCAGGAGACTGGGGAAGGCTTCTGGACTTCACTGCAGCAATGTGCTGTGTGGTTACTGGATTTTCTTCCTGCCCCTGGCCATGGATCAGCTCACACCCGCAGTGTGATGATTGATGGCTCTTGTAATTCTATTCCTGGTTGGCATAACTGCAGATGTTACATGGCTAATCCATTTCTTTATCTTCCTAAGCTATTTGCTTCAGTAAGATGCTTCCACCATCTGCTCTAACCAGCTCCCAGGCTCTCATAAGCCATAAATTCCACTTCTGAACCTTTCAGTCCCTTTCCCTACTTTCCAGCCCTGGATCAGTCGTTTTTCTCCTGCTGTCCCTTACCCACACCTGCAGATTAAGCTTGCATCTCTTTATGTAAGTTTCCTGTCTCTGCTTGAACCAGTTGGATCTGACTTTAACACTGGGCAGTTCAGTCTGAAGTGGTGCTGTTCTCTGGACAGGGCGGCTGCACCATCATGATGCCATGATGCTCTACAGATAACAAACAGCATGCCCAATACAGTGCAGGGAAGAAAAAAGAAGGGACAGGCTTCCTTTTGGCATCTAGGAAAAGCCTTAAAAGGGGGGACATCCAAGCACTCCAAAGTGAGCAAGACAGCATGGTCTGTGCATATGACATGCTTATGTTTTGTAGCCTGTTGCGATGGAGTTTTTATCTTAAACTGCCTTGGATTAGCCAGGCAAATGCTGCAGTCATTTCCTGAAGAGTTGATAGCCTACTGGAATACATGGATTGACAGCTCGTGGTGGTCTGATTGTGCCACGGAGAGGCAGTGCACTGCTCCTCTGTGCTTATTAATGAGACTTTGAATGCAGCCTTCTGCATTGCAACTTTGAGTACCCAAAACCTCACCCTGTGAGGCACTGGGTTAGCGACACACACTCAGCATTGCTCCTTTAGTGAAAGGGTGAGAAGCCTTTCCGTGGGATCTCCACGTGCTGTGTAACAGTTGTTTCCTGGGAGCTGGATCCATCTGTAACAAATGCTCTGTCCCCTTGTAAGCCAAAACAAACTCTCTTTTTAACAGCCGAGCCTCTGTCTCGCTGGAGCTGTGCCTCCAAGCAAGGAATTATGCTCGGATTCGTGCTTTATTCACTTCTCATGTCATGGTGTTGCAACTGGGCTAAGTTCCTGGAGGGAACACGATTGCTTTCCAGCTACCTGATTAATGGAACAGGTATTAAAAAGCACCAGAGGTAGCTTCCGTGGGTCCTGAAGGTTGCAAGTCTGTAGGGTGAACAAGAGAGATAGGAAAGGATGGTCTATAAAAGAAATCCTTCCTAGCTGTTTATCTCAGCCTTCCTGTAATGCTCCTGGAATACCTTGTAATAGGCTGAGGCGCTGGGAGATGCAAAGGCTTTGTAATGGGTTGAAGCAAAGTGTGAAATGAGAAGGCTGAGAAGCATCAGAGGACCCCACCTGGGGCTGGGCAACCCATGTGCTGACTTGGTGCCTTGTCTTCTCTCTCCCTAGGACTGTCCCCAGCTGCTGCAGGCAGAGAAGATCCTGGTGCCGGTGGAGGTGATCAAGCCAATCACATTGAAAGCCAAGAACCTGCCTCAACCACAGTCAGGACAGAGGGGCTACGAGTGCATCCTGAACATCCAGGGCAGTGAGCAGAGGGTGCCTGCCTTGAGGTTCAACAGCTCCAGTGTGCAGTGCCAGAACACCTCGGTGAGTAAGCCCTGCGAGCTAGGGAGGGATGCGGGGGCCAAGGAGGACCAGTAGTAGCTTCTGCCCTTGGATCCCAATATTTGGCAGTACAAGAAAGATGCTCAGGGGTCTGGAGCATCTCTCTTATGAGGAGAGATTGAGGGAGGTAGGCCTGGTTAATCTGGAGAAGAGCAGACTGAGAGGGGATCTCATCAATGCAGATCAGTAACTCAAAGGTGAGTGCCAGGGGGATGGTGCCAGACTCTTCACAGTGGTACCCAGTGACAGGACAAAGAGCAAGGGCCAGAAACTGAAACACAAGAATTTCCACCTCAACATGAGGAATTTCCACCATTTAAGTTGATGGTGACAGAGCACTGGAACAGGCTGCCCAGGGAGGTTGTGGACTCTCCCTCTCTGGAGACATTGACATTCCAAACCCACCATGGACATGTCCCTGTATGACCACCTCAGTGTGGCCCTCCCTTGGCGGGGGGTTGGATAGGATGGTCTCCAGAAGGTCCCTTCCAATCCTGACAGTTCTGTGAGTAGCCATAACCCTTAGGTGTTATGGGTCTATGATTCTGTGATTATTATCAGTTTAATCTGCCCGTATCCTCACAGTTCCACATCCTTGTATGCATTCAGAAGAGTTTCTGGAGGGACAGGTTTTAATGTCAAGGCTGAGAGTTGAGTTATTCTGTGTTTTGGTGATGGGACATATAGAACCCCATATAAAGAGTCTGACAGTGGCCAGCATGTAATAGGTCAAAAGAAGGCTGAAAGGCTGAAGGCTTGAGTCAGACTTTCCTCCTGTTGCTGATTCACTACATGACCTTTTGTTAGTCTCTGCCTCTGCCCACCTCTACCTCCCCATCAGCAGTGCAGGACCAGTAACCACCCACCCAGGGGTCACAAAGGGGGTGTCACTGCACCAGTGTTGTTGGGGGCAAAAGTTGGCATCAAATCATAGAATCACAGAATGGTTTGGGCTGGGAGGGAACTTAAAATCATCCAGTTCCAACCCCTGCCACAGGCAGGGACCCCTTCCACTGGAGCAGCTTGCTCCAAGCCCCTGTGTCCAACCTGGCCTCCAACACTGCCAGGGATGGGGCAGCCACAGCTTCTCTGGGCCATCACCCTGGGCCAGCACCTCAGCACCCTCACAGGGAACAGCTTCTGCCTTATCTCCAACCTGAACTTGTCCTGTTTCAGTCTGAACCCATCACCCCTTGTCCTGTCACTGCAGCCCCTGATAAAGAGCCCCTCTCCAGCATCCTTGTAGCCCCCTTCAGACCCTGGAAGCTGCTCTGAGGTCTCCACGCAGCTTCTCTTCTCCAGGCTGAACAGCCCCAGTGTTCTCAGCCTGTCTCATGGGAGGTGCTCTACCTGCCAGCAGCTGTGCACGTATGCAAGAGTGGTCTCTCTAGGAGATTCATGTCTCCAGGATGTACATTTGAGTCATTCTATTGCTGCTACTACGAGATGATTTATTAGTCAAAGAGCTAATTACAGGCTTTAGCCACTTCACTGCAGCTCTGCCACTCCATGCCAGGCAGTGCCTGTTAAAATCCGTCACAACATATTCTGCTGCATTAAGCAGCGTGCTGAAGATTGCAGGCACTTCACACACTTTATGAGCTGTTGCAAACAAGCAGCTTCCTAATCACATTGCTGCATTTATTTCTTTGTCCCCCTCATTTTCATCACTGCTTAGCAGCCTGTGAGCATCCAGGGTTGATGTTTCCTAAGAAAGGATGGCTGGAGAAGTTAAGAAGGCATTACAGTTTAAAACAAATTAGGATTTACTTCTGTAGCAGCAGAAGGTTGTGGCTAAAGGGGTGTTACATGGATCTGTGTAGAGACTACGTGTCTGTCCAAAAAGGCTTAGCAGGGAAGAGAGCAGCTGCCCTTTAGAGACGCATATTCTCTGGCACACATAAATAGACATCATCATAAACTACCTCAGGATGCTTTTAAACATAGTGGGGTTGAGCAAGGGACGGACAGCATCAGCAGTCCTGAACTCAGCATCTGAGTTTGTGATATCCAGTAAAAGAGGCTGCTTTTGAGAGGTAATAGTTACTATTCCCATACTACCCCCATGCTCAATGAGGTTGGTAGTCCCTAGGAGCAGAGAAATGGGCTTCCATGAATTCCCACATGCATTTGCTCATGGGATGTCTGAGTGCTCCAGAAGCACTAGGTTGATTTTAATGCTAATTATCACAAGCCAGGACACACAAGGATACTCCTGAGCTACTCAGTATAGCAGGACTGAGTGTCAGGCTAATGGCAAAGCACTCCATGACCTTGCTGCTGCATGGTGACTATAGAACGCCAGTCTCATATTTGGTGGTGGCTTGGGTGGACCTCTCTTTTCTACAAGCAGAGATGCTTATTTTGGACCAAATCAACACTTTTCAGTATTCTTCCTCCTCTCCCTCTCTCCACCCTGTATTTTTTCCCCTTCTCCTTCCTTCCCTTTCCTTTGAAGGCATTTTGACTCTGATTTGAGTTCTTTTTTGCTCTCTTCCCTGAGAAATGTTATTTCATTGTTGCTCTGAATTTGCAGACACTGAGAGAAAGAGGTGTGGAAGGGAGAAACAGACAAAAGAAAGACACATTCACACACATACAGAGAGGGAACAGAGAAGTCCTGGCTCTGAGCAGTGGCAGAGGACACAGACAATAGGATGGGAGTGCTGCAGATATGTCTCCATCGTGATTATTTCCTTCCCTGCCAGAATTAGCATTCAGTCTGGAGCCACTATGACACAATGAGCCTCTGCTCCAAGGGTCACCTGCCTTTAGAAACAGCTCTATGAGCTTGTTTGTAAATTGAATCAGCTCCCTTTGACAGAGCTTTTTACTCAGCAGAGTTGCTGGATGAGGCACTGAATGTAGCACCTGCATTGCAGGCTTGGAGAAGGTCCAGAGGAGGGTGGGAGGATGTGTTGTGATGGTGTGTCTCTGAAGGGATGCTATCCTGCCAGCAGATCTTTCTGTTGGTGGTGCATGCTAGACTAAGCAATCATTCTTGACTTGTTTTCCTTCAAAAACCTCAAGATCTATCCCCTCCCATTGCACAATAGGCACTGACGTGCTCAAATTCAGCTCAACTTCTGTGAAATGCGGGGGTTTCCCTGCTTTCACACCAGATAGAATCAGGGAAAAGCCTCAACTCTTGCTCTGGTCCCTCAAGGTTTACACCAGGGATCAGAACCATCTTAAGCAGATGCTTTTCTAAGTGGTTCCAACTTGAGTTAAAGGATGTTATAAGGACACCCAGGTGGGACCAGCCTATCTGATGGTGTGTCACTGGTGTCCTATCCAGCACTAGGTGCTCAGCAGCCAGCTCTATCTCACCGCTGTCTTTCCTGGAGATATTTCCTCTGATAACAGCAATAAGTCACTGCAGGGCAGCACGCTTCAGGACAATTATTGTTCCTGTCAAGTGGTTGGAGAGTCTCTGGGCTTTGTCCTCTATCACACCCCCCAAGGCATGCAATTATCACTCAGAGAGACAGTACCTGCCAGTCCTTATTGAACTTATGATAGCTCTGCCGACAGCCTGGACACAGAGTAATGGGAGGAAATGAAAAGCAGGGGAGCTAAGGAGGCATATAAATCAGTAAGTAAAAACATCAGCAGGAGGGGGTGAAATTGCTAGATCTATTAGGGTGGAAAGCAGTCTCCCCAGTGGGAAACACTGGGAACCCCAGCACATGCAATCAGACCCATATTAGCTGCCTTTGGCATGAGGAAGAGGGAGATGGGTGAGTATTAGAATCATAGAATCATAGAATAGTTAGGGTTGTATCATGGTTTATGCCCAGCCTGGCACTCAGAAACCACGCAGCTGTTTGCTCACTCTTCCATCTTCCTCCCTCTGCTCCCGGAGGGATGGGAAGGAGCATGGAAAGAATGTAGCTCCCATGGGTTGAGATAAGAGCAGCCCAGTAACTAAGGTATGACACAAACCACTGCTGCTGCCACCAATAATAATGATGGTAAGGGAAATCACAAGGGAAGAGAATAGAACTGCTCACCACCCGCCGACCGATACCCAGCCTGACTGAGCAGTGATCTGGGCCTCCTGGGTAACTGCCCCCAGTTTCTATAGTGGGTATGTTGTGCTGTGCTATGGAATACCTCTTTGGTCAGTTTGGGTCAGGTGTCCTGTCCCTGCTTCCTCCTGGCTTCCCCTTCTCCCTGGCAGTGCATGAGACTCACAGTCTTTGGTTAGACTGAACATTGCTGAGCAGCAACTGAACCCATCGGTGTGATCAGCGCTGTTCCCAGGCTGAGAGTCAAAACCACAGCACTGCACCAGCTACTAAGGAGGAGAAAACTGATTGCTACTGCTGACCCCAGGACAGGTTGGAAAAGACATTAAGAGCATCAAGTTCTAACCCACTTGCCATGGGCAGGGACAGATGACCCAGCTGACCATGCCATGGTCATTACTATTACCTGCTTCAATGACTAAGCCCGCATTCTTGTTTGGTATGAGCCTGCCCATTGCCTGGCCTTGGCACACACACAGGCAGCATGCACTGATTTCTAGCAGCAAAATCCCTGTTGATAATTTGCCTCTGGTCTTCTCATTGCATTCACAGGTCTGTGTGTTGTGAGACCTGAGATGTTACAGCTCAAAGTGCTGCGTAACTTCAGGATAGGAAAAGCAAATACATCATATCTGTCACATCACCGCACTTGAGCTAAAGATCCCAGTGGCATTTGACTCTGTGGTGTGGCTCACACTGTGGGGGGAGTGCTAAAAAACAGAGCTAAGAACTAAACACAGAGCTGGGAAGAAATGAGGTGCTATACACAGAGATCATGGGAAAACACACTTATGGGTGGCCAAAGGGAGACAAGCACAGGGCTGAGTTGTATATCCACTTCTCAGCTATTGTGATGCAGCATGATGATGATGATGATGATTATTATTATTATTACTGCTACTACTAATATTAATACTATTATTATTATTTATTTATTTAGCTACATTCAAATATCACAGAGAAATCCCAAGCATGATGTAGGCTCTGTTGTCCTGGGTGATACCCAGAATTCTCTCCCAGCTCCGGGAAGCAAAGATTCCAAGGAGATGGAGCAACTGTGGGCAAGAAGTTTTCTGCCTATAGTTTATGGCTGGAAAATTGATGCAAAGAGGGATTAAAAGATTAGCCCAGGACCGCACAAGAAGCTGGTGCAGAGGTACAAGAATCACCAGGCCCAAGCTGTAATCACTAAAGTGGTGTCAGGAAAACAGACTAACACTAAAAATACTGCTTAAATGCTTCAGGTACAAAAGGGAAGCGTCATGTAACTGCTTCTTGTTTATTGTCCCAAGTCTGTCCAGTCCAAACTACCAAAGGGCTTTACGCAGTGATACAGCATCCCAGCAGGATGCAGTGAGAGGTGTGGAAGTGATGGCTATGGATTTGCACAAACTGCATAGCTCTGAGGTCTGTGAAGCTGAGTTCCTCTAAGGCAAGGTGCCTGTAGTAACCGGATGCCCCAAAAGAGCCAGGAATTACTGGAATGAGATGTGTTTTTTCATTAAAACAGCTAATGTTAATAGAGCTGTTGTAGAACTGAGCCGTGATCTTGTGATCTCGGTCCTAGGATAATGAACTTCCATGAGACAAACAGTTGATGGGATTCAGTGGCTTGTGGCTGATACGTTAAACCACTACCAACATGGCACAATGGCCAAGTGAGGTGATGGGCTCAGCCTGTGTTGCGGGAGACAAAGAACTGGGATTTAGGAGTTCAAAACATTGTTCCTGTGAATTACAGTAGCTCCTTCTAGCAGCTTTTTTGGCATTTCCTGGTAAGAGCCAGCCTGCCTTTCTGGGAAGGCAACCTTTCTTTCTCGGTTTGGGCCTCCAAATTACCTGTAGTTCTCTGCTTTGATTTGATTTGCGTAACAGGAATCCAGATTTGGCAGACCTCAGGGTCAGATTGACATCTTCTGAGCAGTTTTGCCTGTGCTGGAGGAAGTCATGCAAGGCAATGTAGACACACAAGCCCTAATGGTGTGAATGCTCTTAGTAGGAGTATCCCAGAAACTCTGCTGTCCTGGAGATCGATACACCATCCCTTTCTAATTCCCTGAAACGTGTTTCCTCCTTATTGTTAGAGCTGAGTGAATCCTTTTCAAAGCCTCCTATTGAGTTCAGTGGGCTTCGAACAGGGGTCACAATGAGTTAGCAGCTCCTGTGGTCTGAAGAAGACGGAGCATTTACTTGCTGTTGCTTTGCAAATTGCTCCGTTTCACTGCCGTGCAGCCCATGAGATGTCTGAGGCTGGGCAAGGCAGCGTGAGCATCCTCATTCCAGGCCCCAGCTGGCTTCATCCTTGATGCTCATCCATTGGGATCCCGTTGTTTATTCCTCTCATCTCTTTCCAGTTGTGGATCAAGTCTGCTGAGTTAACAAGTCTAATATGTGTCTGCCCCGGTGCCACAGGCTGATAAGATCTGAAATCCCAGCTGGGCTCATGCTGCTGGCTCTTGGATCCTCAGTGGGATGAAAGGCTCTGGGGGAATCCGGCTTCCTGTCCCTTAGCAGCCTTGTCTAGGCTCTGCTAACAGCTAAATCCCAATACGCACATATGAGGCTCTGCTGAGGCAGAAAGCAGCAGTTTTTCAGGCACCTACAGGCTCAGCTTCTTCCTTAAGGGTGACCAGTGGTTCTGTACGTGTTCTCTTTCCCATTCCCAATCAGCATTTACAAAGTGCTGTGTAAAACAGGAGTTTGCAAAGCGCCCGAGTGGCAGAAGATAAATCATTCTCTACTTTTCAGGCTCTCTCCTTCCTACTCCTGTCTCCTCACCCTTGCTCCCAGCTCCACAAAGCTGTGAAAAGCCAGCGTTGTGAGTCCAAGCGGCTCTGCATCATCTTCCATCTTGCTGGCAGTGACACCAAGAAGTGTCATAGAAATGCTAATTCTGAATGAGACTGGCGGGTGCAGCTCTATTGCAAAGGGCTCTGCTAACCTGCAGCTGCTCTTTACTTCCATGGTAACCACCAAGCTCATACCCATAAATACCCTACAACCAGATTGTAATCACAGGGTTTTGCAGATTAGTGGTTAATTGTGTTTAGTTTGTCCAAAGCGAAATTACCATGTAACTAATGCTCACTGTGCTCTACTGGGCAGAAATCACCATCTACGGTTTACTCCCCAGTTATATGGCAATTAATGGATACAGAAAAACCTGCTTCTAAAGGCTCAGTGCTTTGACATCTCTGTGGGAAACCACACTGAGATTTAAGTGATGGGGAGCTCTTTAGTGGTTTCTAAGATATAAACAACCAAATCAGACAACTTACTGACTTGTGTGTAACCTTGTGGTGGGAGAAACATTTCTTTCTTTAAAAGTAGGATTTTGTCCTGCTATAGATCTCATAGTGGAGGGGGAGATGCCTAACCTCAGGAGGGTAAATCCTTATGTGGCCAGTAATAGTAGGAGACATGAAATGTCTCTCGCCTTCCTGCGTTGTTACCATTCTGTCCTTTAAGCAACCATCTCAAGCTGCCCCAGGGCAGGTTTAGATGGAGCTGAGGACCAATTCCTTGCCCACAGGATGCTCAGGCATTGGAAGAGGCTGCCCAGGGCAGGGCTGCAGGCACCGGCCCTGCAAGGGTTCCCCCAGCGTGGAGACGAGGCCTCAGTGCCATGGGGCAGGGGTGGCCTGGGCAGGGCTGGGAATGGTTGGACTGGATGAGCTGAAAGGGCTTTTCCAACCCAGTTGATGCTATGATTCTATGACCTCTTTTCTCATTATGAGGCTTTTTGCCTGTTGGTGAAGTGTTGGATGGAAGCTGCTGATGGAGGTGGGCAGGAAGATGTGACGGGCAAATGGGTGAGCCCTGTGTGAGCTGGCTAATGGCAAAATACACTAAGCACTATGTGTGAGGGAGCTCTCTAAGTGGAGAGGGTCTCCAGAGATCAACTTCCATTTCCTTTGGTAAGGCCAGGTCTGTGTAGTAGACTGTGCCTGACAAGTGTTTGTTTAAGTCTGTTTAACTCTCTCTGAAGATTTCTATGACTTTCTTAATATGTATTTCCTGGAAACTGGATACCTCCTGTTCCAGCTGAAGTCTTTCTGGTTCTGAGAAGGGAAAAATAACCACCCCCTGGGGCTTTATGTGTGGAACGAACGCTCATGCATCCCCAAATGAGACTTGCTTGGGTTTTTGGCAGCAATATGGCATTGTTGATTCACAATCTGTTTGTGATCTTCAGTAGTCTCCAGACCCGGTCCCACAGCACTGGCCGATCACTCCAATTTCTTACTTGTTAGCATTGATTTCTCCCACTGAAGAACAGTTGGGACTGGCTTGTATTGAATTTCACTTTGTTGATTTTGGCCTGGTTCTATCATTCGTCAAGTTTGGTTTGAATTCTTAACGCAGCTTTTGGGTGTTCTTGCACCCTCTTCTGGAACAGTCATTTATGGAATCTGTATTCCATCATCCAAGTCAGTAGTGAAAATACTGAATAATGTCAGGCTCGGGATAACATTCCATTTAAAACACCCTCCCAGCCTGACCCTGAGTTATCTGACTGCTTTATCTTTGGCATCTTTTGCATATACCTCATGGTGGTTTCCTTTAGATCATATTCCCCTAGTTTGTTTATGGGGCTCTCTTGTAGGACAGTAGCAAATACTCTACTGAAATTAAGATAAAGCCCATCTGCTACTTCCCTTTTATCCACAGAGCCATTAAGCCTGTCAAAAAAGGAAATTAGATTGGGTTGACACAATTTGTTCTTGATAAATCTATGCTGGCTGATTTTTATCACCTTATCATCTCGCAGGTGCTTAGAAATTGATTGTTTAATAATTTGATGTACTTTCTTTCTTGGAAGCAAAGTTAGGCTGACAGGTTTATAATTACACAGAACCTCCTCTTTCCCTTTTTAAAGGTATTTCCATGGTATGCTTTCTGAGACCTCACTCAGCTTGCAGGAGTTGTTTAACATATCACCATCCATGGTAGTGTTCAAGGCGAGGATGGATGCAGCTTAGAGCAACCTGCTCTAGTGGACGGTGTCCCTGCCAGTCTCAGGGGTTTGGAACTGAATGAGCTTTAAGGTGCCTTCCAACCCAAACCAGTCTGGGATTATATGATCACTAGGCTAAATAACCTTACATATATGCGCAGCATCCATGGAGTACACAGAAGAGGTATATGTGGATGGGAGACCCACAGTGCAGAATGAACACCTCAGTGATGCACCCGAGAGTTGACAAAATATCCTTCAGAGCTGTGCTCAATACCTAGAAATTTGAATTCCAAGATAAATCCCATCATATGCACAGATCAACTAGTGCTGTGATGGCACTGGACATCAGGGCAGGTGGCAGCAGGTCACTAGTCCAGAGAAAGGCAATGGAGCTGGTGCAGGGCCTGGAGCCCAAGGGTGATGGGGAAGGGCTGAGTGGCCTGGGGGGTTCAGCCTGGAGAAGAGAAGGCTCAGGGGGGACCTGATGGCTCCCTTTGTGTGCCTGAGAGGAGGATGGAGCCAGGAGGGGCTGGGCTCTGCTCCCAAGGAACAAGGCATGGGCCAAGAGGAAGCAGGCTCAAGCTGCCCCAGGGCAGGTTTAGATGGAGCTGAGGAGCAATTCCTTGCCCCCAGGGTGCTGAGGCATTGGAAGAGGCTGCCCAGGGCAGGGCTGCAGGCACCGGCCCTGCAAGGGTTCACCCAGCGTGGAGACGAGGCCTCAGTGCCATGGGGCAGGGGTGGCCTGGGCAGGGCTGGGGAACATCTGGACTCAATGATCTTAAAGGTCTTTTCCAACCTGGTTGATTCTGTTTTATTAATGGAACCTTCACCTAATGGGTAAGTAGGGTATTCAGAGGGGCACGGCTTGCTCTATTTAGCACCACAACTTTGAGAGCATCCCAGTAACGGCAACTGGGGAGGTAGCTGACAGCTCCATTTCTCCTGGTCACAACTTGCCTGATCCCTTCTCCTCCCCACCTGAGGGCACCATCTAAGCCTGGTTTGGGGTTTCTCTTGTTTTTCTTCTCCCACTTTTAGTATTCCTATGAAGGGATGGAGATTAACAGCCTGCCGGTGGAGCTGACAGTCGTGTGGAACGGGAATTTCAACATTGACAACCCTGCACAGAACAAAGGTAAAGAGTTATTTCAACTTGTCCTTGGAAGCGGTAACCTTAGCAACGGGCTGCATCGCTCCCTACACTTCACAAAGCTGCCACCATCTCCCAGCGCTGTCTGGTACATACTTGTTCTCTGCACTCTTCAAACTGCCATTTCTTGGTGTGCTCTTTGTCATGTGTTTCCCCTCTTTGCAAATATGACTCTCCCTCCCACTTGTGTTGCTTCCCTTGTTCCTTCATCATCTTCGCCTCCTTCTTCTCGCCATGTTTCTGTGTCTTGTTTTTATGCCCCTCCTTCTCCAGCTTTTTTCCCCCTCTTTATTTCTCCCACAGTGATGCTCTTCAACATGCCAGGAGATGGGGCATGCACTGCTCAGAGGCAGTGTACTGATGAAGAAGGGAAGGGAGAGGGGGAGGAGAAGGGCTGCAGCTCGCCAGTGGGAAAACTCTGAACAAAATACAGTGATCATAGCAAAGGACCCAAATCTACCTCCTGTCCAGAGCCTGGCTCTGTTTAACTGCCACAGGATTGATGTGCCCCTTACAGAGGGATATTGCACATCCAGCCATGACCCTAAGGCAGGCATTTTTGCTGGAGATGGATGGTCTATTCACATCTTCTTCCTTCATGTGCATCACCCTCAGCTACCCTGAAGCCTTTCCCCAGGCAACCTGGATGCTCTGCATTTACAGCTCAGACCCACAGATTCTTCTTCTCACATCGCCACCCTTCAGGCGTTTCTCCCTCCCTTGTTTTACCTTCTCTTTTCTTGGACACTTTCCACATCTTCTCCCACTCCATCTCTCCCCATCAGGTACTCCTTTGTTCCTCTCACACCATTTCAAACCCACTCTCATGCTGAGGGGTGGTGGGTAAGGTTTTCACCAACACCACATTGAAGCTGGAGAGCAATACAGAAGGCAGCTCTTCTCCCCATGGCATGACCACTTCCTGTCCTTCTCCCCCTGCACCCACCTCTGTGAGGTCTTTCTGTAATGTCTTAAATAGCTACTCTGGATGCAGAGGGTCCTGTACTGTACTTCCCCAAAACAGTGGCTCTTGAAGGTTAAATCAACACAGTAAACACAACAGGCTCTAGACCCTTGTCTAGCCCTGGCATCCAGCAGAAAGGCACAGCCCAGGTTCACACTGCTATCCAATCTCAGCTTCCAAATGCCCTTTTCATGGGGAAATAACTCTGACAACTGCAGTTTATTTCTGTTCAGTGTGGCTGGATAGGGCTTACAACAGCCTGGTCTAGTGGAAGGTGCCCTTGCCCATGGCAAAGCATTGGAACTGGATGATCCTAAGCTCCCTTCCAACCCAAGCCATTCTATAATTTCAAGAAGGATGTAAACATTTGTTCCCCAATTATTCATCCCTCTGGAGAGTGCCCACCCTGCCTCTGGGACATGCATCACTGACCACCTTCCCCTCTTCATTCTGCCTTCATCCTACCACTGTTCTGTGCTGTCAGCATCTCTGAAGTCCTCTCTCTTTTCCTATCCCTGCAGTTCACCTGTACAAGTGTGGGGCCATGCGGGATAGCTGTGGACTCTGCCTTAAAGCTGACCCAGACTTCGAGTGCGGCTGGTGCGAGGGACAGAACCAGTGCACCTTGAAGCAGCACTGCCCAGCCCAGGACAGCCAGTGGCTGGAGCTGTCCAGCACCAAGGGCAAATGCACCAACCCCAAGATCACGGATGTAAGTCATGGATCTGCAAGAAGTTGGGGTATTCCCTCTTGTACCCTTTCCTTGGGTTATTTTACTGCTTTCTCTTTGGGTTGATGAGGGCTGAGTTATGCTGGGTCAAGCAAAACCACAGGCACCCTTGGGGATGGGAGGCTATGGTGGCCTTCAAAGTTGGGCACACAGTTTCAGGTATCTGAGTCTCAGAGTCCCACTGTAGTCAGTGTGGACATGAATCACTAGTATATCAATTGCTGGAGCCCCATAGCATCTGACCTGGCAACACAGGACTGGTTGATGTGACATGAAGCCTTTGTGAGACCTTAGGCTTTTGGAGGAACAGCTAAAGGTGAGACAAGATGCTCCAGGGCATCCGAAATGGGCAATGTGAGGGTAATCAAAGAAGCCCAGCTGTCTTGAAACAGCCTCTCTGGGCAGCCTGGCTGAGGAGGAGATGTTAAGTGATCCCAGCATGGTTTGTGCTCTGCTGACAGGAGGTCAAGGAAGGGGTCAGGTTGTAGTTCAGGCTTTCTGGCAGCATGACATGGACAATGTGAGTGTACAAGGCTCCACTGCCTTGATCAGACTAATGCTCTTCTGTTTTGCTGGCTGACGTTGCATGGTGAAAGGAATGTCCATAGAGCAAACAAAGGCCTGCGTAGCTGTCAGCTTTCCCCCTTTGAAGGCTCAAGGAGGAGGCAAGATCAAGCCTGGACTGCACAAAGTTTGGAACTGTCCTATCAAGTGATGAAGAGAATGAAGGCAAGGCTTGGAGGAAGGACCTGCAGGATAACAGTGTTCTTCAGGTTTCCTATTGTGTTGACTGTGATAAAGGAAGAGCTGAGGGATAGGTACTAAGAGGAGGTACGAGAATAGAAAGACTATAGAGAAAAGGAGCAGAGGAAGGGGGAGAAAGCAAGAGAAGCAAATCATTCCTGCAGTCTAAAGGGATTTTTATCTGCTGTCTAAGGATGCTTTGCCATGATGTGCACCATTTTCATAGTCACAAGGCACACAGCAGGACAGATCTGAGCCTTGAAAATTAGTGCTCCATCCTTATCAGCTTCCTCCTGCTGTGAGTATTTCTCAGGCACTCTGTCTTAGTTAATATGAGTACCCTTTCAGGGTGACTTGGGACTTATTCTGGGGAAAGTAAGGAGGAAAATGAGACAGAGAAGGTAAGAGGATATGTAAAGGAGGAGAATCCAACCTCTGTGGTCAGGTTTAATAAGAATACTCAGGTGGGTTATCTTCGTAGAAAGCAAGAAATGATTTTCAGTTATATTTGGTTAAGAATCAAAATCTTTGCATGTTATGGACAAGCCCTAAAGCAATGTCCATACATGAAAACAAAGGCTGGGTAGAATCTGTTATTCCCAGATGCCACTGGAAGTAACCCCTCTTACTGTGTTTTGATCCATCTTCCTGTCATTCATCAGTCCCAAATAAGGGGGATTGTCCCTAAGGTACTCAGTTGGACTGCTGGAGTGCCAGGCTTATTCTGATGTTTCCAAGGTGGAGGTTTCCACCATGCTGGGATTTATCTGATATTGGTATTTTGAGCCCACCAACACCACTTGAAGCTGTGAAACCAAATCCAGACAGACAGAATGAGCAGCTCAATCTGAAAGTTCATCTTTGAGGTCTTGAAAATTGTTGGAAAATAAGGAAAACTTTCTTTGAATCTTTGCAGATTCTGAGACCTTGAGAAAGAGTCAGAAATTTTGCACAGATTTTGGTGTTGGGAAGCTGACATGGCAAGAGATTGGAACAAGATGATCTTTAAGGTCCCTTCCAGCTCAAACCCAAACCATCCTATGATTCTATGGTGACTAACTAAAGCAGAAGTCCAAAACACAAGGATCATGCAGTAGTATGATGTCCTGAAGGTCCATCCACATTTCTCTATCATGCTTTAACCCCAAACCTGCATCTCCAGTCTCTTTATGTACTGCAAAGCATTCATTCTCCACCCTACAGCTGCAGAGGGGACATAGCTCTAATTCTGCTGGCATTTCCTCCAACAGCTCCCAAAGCTCAAGCAGATCATTGCAATATTTGCCTATGAAATATTCCAGCTGTCTGGTGCAATCATAAGTAGCTCTTAGAAAGTCTTTTTCTGAGCCATTAGCTTGGAAGTAATCTCAAGTGACTGGATATATATTGCAGCTAATGGTAGGTCTGGGGCAGTTGGGAAGAGCACGCATATACTGGAGTGGATCCAGGGCAATATCATATCTGTGCAGGCAAAGGAGAAACAACACATGTACTCACACTTACACATGATCACACACATATGGAGCACAGATCTTCCTATGACCTGCACTTACTTACTAGCTCTTGCATTTATATTGCCACAAAACCTCCTTTAGGAGTGACAAGCTCCAGCACTAGGGTGATAGGAGCAGGGGGTGTCAATGGGTAATGCAGTGTCGCAGCTCTGGGTCTTCAAGAGAAAGCTGAGGCTTCCTGGCACCGTTTGTATCCTTTCTTGTGTTTTCCTTTCCCAAATTGACAGGTCTTGTTCCATATTTTTGCACTCGTGGTAGGAACAGGCTCCTTCTCTCTTGCTGTGAACCAGAGTGGTAGCACCTACTCCTGCTATGGGTCTCTGGGAGTGCAATGGGTTGGGGTTAAGACATCTCCCACATGCTCCTGGGAGAGTCCCAGGTCCTCCTGTTTCATGGGAGTAAGTGGGTTTTGAAGCTGGCCTTTACCCATCAGAAATCACCCCGTGGAGGTGTTCAGAGGTGTGTTGCTGGCTTCACTCTGGAAAGTTTCCTGTTGATGCTTTTTGCGTCATAGCAAGGGTTTATAGAGATCTCATGCTTTAGACAGAAATAGAAGAGGGATGATAATGTCACCACTGAGTTGCTTGTGACTTCTGCAGGGAAACTTTGGTCTTAAAATCACCCTTAATTCCAAAGAAATGGGTCTTTCCAGCAAGATGTCCCTTTTCACTGCTGCTCTTGCTTGTAGTCAGGGAAATGGTGCTAGTCATACAAGAGAAAAAATCCTCCTTTGCCCTGCTGTGAGATGTACAGCCCATGCTAGCAAGCTCTTTCCAGCATAGGTGAGCCCTAATTAACCATGGATCTAGCTTGCTAGACACCTACCTTACTAGAACACGTAAAAACCATTTGATGGCAGGTTGAATACGGCAAAACTGAATCAAAGTATTCCATGGGGAATTCTTGCACATATACAAGGAAATAAAACAAATTCTAGGACTTCAAGTCCATCTTTTTTGTTTAACTTTTTCATTTTGAATACTTATTAGATTGCATTTGATATGGTGATATTTTGTAGCCTTCCAACATCATTCATATAGTGATTTATCAGGAGAAGATTAACTAATGTCAGCAGAATCACAGAATCCTAAGGGTTGGAAGGGACCTCCAAAGCTCATCCAGTCCAACTCCCCTGTGAGAGCAGGGTAACCTAGAGTACATCACACAGGAACTGGTTCAGGTGAGCCTTGAATATCTCCAACACAGGAGACTCCACAACCCCCCTGGGCAACCTGTTCAGTGCTCTGGCCCTCTCACAGGAAAGAAGTTCCTCCTGATGTTCACACGGAACCTCCTATGCTCCAGTTTACACCCATTGCCCCTCGTCCTATCACTGGACATCACTGGAAAGAACCCGGCTCCATCATCCTGACACTCACCCTTTACATAGTTGTAAACATTGATGAGGTGAAATAGGTATTTCAAACAGAAAAGCTTTGCTTGAATAGATATTTAGTAATGATTCAGAACAAAACTGTTCTGCAATTCCTGGTTTTGGAAGTTTTCAGTGTTGAGTCTCCAGCTGAGACAACCAAGATTAGTTTCTCTTGGAATAGAAATTTCCTTTTCAGCCTAATTTTTACAGATACCTTCCTCATTTCATGGACAGTAACCACAAATGCCTCTCTCTTTCCTCCTCTTCTTATCCATTTTTGACTTTTCCACCAATCTCATCACCACAGACTGTTCGAAGGTCAAAGGCAACCCAAATGACCATTTCACCTCTTTTCTTTTTAGGTCTTCAGTGTCTTGGTGACTTTTGGAGTAGGAATAAACCTGCCCTGGTTCTGGTTTTGTTGGCTCAAGTGGTATTTGTGGCTTTTGGACCTGAGACCATAGTGCTGCAGGGATGTTGTGCTGCAGAGGTCGTGTGTATGGAACACAACACTACAGGTCCAAGGGCTTGTCTGTGATCATCTGTGTTATATATTTGTTAACCTCTGTTGATTCCATGTGTAGTCAAAGACACATTCAGGAAGTCATTCGTGATACCTGAAATGAAGTATCCTAAACTAAAATACCTCTTAAAGATGTCAAGGTATCTCCTTTTTATCACAGATGGACCTTCTAAATGTGTGGAAATCAGTCTGACCCTGGTGCCAGCCTCAGCACTAGAAAGTGGTCACAAGCAGCCCTGCTTGTGCCAGCGCCTCAGTTTTCCCTTACAGTCCAACTGCTCTGCAAGGGTCTTGCTGCCAGGCTGAGATTCCCAGTTGGCAAAACCATTGGACAGTGGGTGGGGACCTCAGACAGGGAATTCCTCTTCCTCACTGCAGACAAAGCCTTGCCAGAGCTGGCAGATCACAGCCAGAGTGGGCAGCAGGGAATACCCTTTGAAAGCAACATTTAAAGCCCCTTTCAACTAACCAGTTGTATGGCAAAGCATTTGGGCACAGTGAATAATTGGAAGTGCAGAACTGAGAGAATTAAGGGCCAACCCTATGATTTGTGTGTTGTTCAATTCAACTCCAATGCTAATTTCCACTTGGCTCTGAACAAGGGTGATAGATGTGATGCAGAATGGGCCAGATATACTCCACAGAGATAGGCAGCTCAGGGTGAGGCCCTGCAGTGGGAAGGAAAGCTGAACTTTGGAGGTTAGGTGGTGCTTTGGCTCTGCTGCTCAACACAAGACATAGCGATCCTACCGCTGCTGAGGTCTGGGGAAGCTCCAGACTGGGATGCAAACATCATGCCACCATCCACTGGGATGGTTGGGATAGCCACTCATCCATGCTTGGGCTCAGGGGCTGTCCACTCTACAAATAAGCTGTCCAAGCTCCCATATCTCTTCACCTGGCCTCAGCTCTCCATGAGGACACTTGGAGCTCTCAAATACCTGTTGGCACACAGCAACTGCTGCTCTCGCAGTGACCGTCCACCTACCCCATACCTAATCTGACATGCTGTTTACGTTGTCTCAGCTCTTTCTTTTGGGTGGACATGTTCAGTTGAGTTTGTGATGCATGACCAGCACCTTCCTTCAGAACAGATCAAAAGTTCCATGTGCTTCGGGCTGGGAATTTAGGGTTGAAAGTGCCTGGATGAAGCTCTTCGTGCTCTTGTTCTTTCTCCCATTTCTGTCCACTAGGCCCCTCTGCTGTCTTTCCATGGCTTACTGTAACAGGATGATGTTAAGGTCCATTCCCACCCTAGCAATATTATGATCCTATGATTCTGTCTATAAAGTGCAAAGCTCAGCTGCAGGATCAGAAAACACTCTCCCTACCTAGAAAACATCTCATACTCATCTCTGGATGTTTCACAGGCAGTTAGAAGACAGTTGAGGCATGTGTGATGTGTATTTGGACCAAGTAGTGTATCTGGAGCAGGTTTGTTCCCTCAGTCTTTCAGCATTCATAGCTATGAATGAGCTATGAACCCTAGAGGTCACAAAGAGACTTGATACCGTCTCTTCTTTCACCTGAGAGGACACTGATGTCTTTACATAGGTAGTTTCATTATTCTCCTTTGGCTTGTTTCTCCAGATCAACCCAGTGACGGGGCCTCGTGAAGGTGGGACCAAAGTGACCATCCGTGGGGAGAACCTGGGCCTGGAGTTCGGAGACATTTCCTCTCACGTCAAAGTGGCCGGAGTTGAGTGCAAACCGCTGGTGGAAGGGTACATCCCAGCAGAGCAGTAAGTGGGGTGTGTGGCAGACAGTGGGCCACAGCACACACAGTAACAGCTGTTGCTAACTGTAGGGTCTGCTAAGGAGTCCATTCCAGCCATCCTTGGAAGTGAGGAATGGAAGATGCTATTCCTTTAGTGCAGGAGCTAATAATCCCTTTATTACCATGTTTAGATTGTGCATTTAGGTAATCTTCATGGCACATGCCCTGAAGTTATCCTCTGTTTTTCACATAAGACAAGGATGTTCAATTCCATTTCGGGAGACAGCAGTCCCAAAAAGCAGCTTTCCACATGCAGGAGACATCATTAAGCCTTGCAGCTGCAAAGCTGTCCAACCATGCAAGGCTGGAGGACAGTGGACCCTTGGGGTCAGACCTCAGCCCAGCATTTGTCAATATATTTAAGTGAAACTATGCTGATTTACACCAGCTGATCTTTTACCACAGCTGAAAGAGGAGTGATACAGATGAGACATTAGAAAGAAGCTCTTCCCTGTGAGGGTGCTGAGGTGCTGGCACAGGGTGCCCAGAGGAGCTGTGGCTGCTCCATTCCTGGCAGTGTTGGAGGCCAGGTTGGACACAGGGGCTTGGAGCAAGCAGCTCCAGTGGAAGGGGTCCCTGCC
>NDXB01014175.1:2378-22024 GCA_002631895.1 Agapornis roseicollis
TTTGGCTTTTTTTTTTTTTTTCCTGGGTAAAATCAGTTTTTTCTTTGAGGAACACAGTTGGATCGAGTTGCCTTTGCAGCCAAGGCTTTGATGCAGTGTGGGAAGCATCCACGGTGTGCTGGTCCACAGGCATGGCCCCAGGCAGCACTGGCCATACCAAACCTGGAGGCTGCCTCAGTGGTGGCAACAGAGGCAGTGCCAGGCTGTGCTGCATCAGGACCTGCAGAGCAGATGAGCTGTGTGGGAGTGGATCATGGACCCTCCTGACTTTCTGCCTCCTCTCATGGCAAAGCCCTCAGAGATGCCTGACCTGATGCAGCCACATCTCCTGGGTCAGTTCTTTGCTTTCCCCCTGGTGATGCCCAGGGCTTTGCCATGTCCTGGTGCTCACCAGCCTCAGGCCCCCGTCCTCTTGCTCACCAGCTCACCACCACCACCGACCTTTGCTTACACTGCTCCACCCAGCTGTCGTGGTGGAGGGACAAGGGTGAGGTTCCCACCTCCCTCTTGCAGTGTTCAACCTGTGCCCAGGTGATGTGAAAGCTGCTTTGTGACAGGCGCCGTTTGTCTGGGACAGAGTCCCCCATGGCCTGATGGCAGTTATTGGTGCTGAGCCCCTGGTGCTCTGTCCTGGTGATTTCCCACATGGTGTTCACTGTGGTCCCCATGAGCTGGTCCCTTCCTGCTCTGCCCACACATCTCATTCATCTGTCTTGGTGCCTCCTGCTTCAGATTCATGCTTGTTTCATGCCTATTCCAGCTGCTCTCTGCACTGGGAGGCACTGAGCAGACCCCAGGGCCTGGGGCTCCTGCTATGGTTTCTTCCCCTCTGACTTGTCCCTTTGCCAGGGTATGTAATAATCCTGCAGGGACTGCTGTGAACACTCTAGGGAGTGAAGTTCAGACAGCACTGATGATGTTTTTTGCCATCCACTTGTATTAACACTGACTGGAACAAAGAAAGAACCTTTTACAGGGTCCAGCGTGAGTCTTCTGTTCCTCAGTGATCTCCTCCAAGCACAAAGTAATTGCTCTGCCATTGATTCCTGTAGGATACAAGTAGAACATCTCAGCACATAGGTGGGAGAACCTGCACTGCTGTTTGACACTGTTGGACACTTCAGATTTGGCTGGACAGGGTGCTTGGACATATAGTCTAGGTCATGCTTTGCCTAGGAAGGTTGCAGCAGATGGTCCTTCACCCTGGTATTCTATGAGGCTCTGGTTCTCTGGGTGCTCCCATAGCAGCACATGGTGGTGGGTGCTGCTTTAGCTCCAGCAGTTCAATCCCAGCTGCTCTCTGGCAGGGGGCTGCCAGCTCTGCACACTGATCTAAGGAGAGGCTGACGGTGTGTTCCTACTTGGCTTCATCTGCTCACTGCTTCCCCTTACAGCCCAGGTTTAGATAACATCCTAAATCACCAGGTCATACTGGTTCCATACTGGTCTATGCTGGTGGTTTAGTGTAGCCTTGAAACATAGGTAAGTCCGTAGCTTACATTTAACCCAGTAAAATGCAAAGGTTCAGACATCAGACACTAAAACTGACCTCCAGAAGCATCAGACCTGAGTGGTTCTGTGTAGGCCTCACTCATGTCTGCACTGCCCAGTGATACAGCTCTTGGTTAAAGCTGGTATCTTGGGTTTTGAGGCCCCTTGGCTTACCCAGAGCAGACTATGGGCCAGCTCCAGGGCTGAGCCATGCCTGATGCAGAGGACCATAGAATCCCAGCATAGTTTGTGTTGGAAGAGACCTTAAAGCCCCTCCAGCTCCAACCTCTGCCACGGGCAGGGACCCCTTCCACTGGAGCAACTTGCTCCAAGCCCCTGTGCCCAACCTGGCCTTGAGCACTGCCAGGGATGGATGCTGTCTATAGGGTTGTGTTTGCTGTGAGGCTGTGGTACATGGGATGTGGAGCTGCAGGAGGGAGGAAAATGTTCTTGTTTTTTGGCAGCCCTGGGTTTGTCTCTTGCCTTATGCTCAGCGAGGTCTCTGGCTGCAGGACTGTTGCCTCCTGTTCCTCATTGAGAGTGGGTCCAGAATGATACAGAGAAGTGTGACTGCAGTCACTGTGTGTTGCAATGGGGCAGGAGATGGTGTGAGCACCATGGTGCAAACTACATGCGATTCCAGCAAACCCCCATGCTGGAAGGGTTGCGGATTCTGTGACGTGTCTTCCACTAGTCATTACTCATGGAATTGGGATGGGCATGACAAGTTGGTCTTGGAAGTTGGCTTCTGAGATGGCTGCTGTGGGTCCTGGGCTCCATGAGCAGGGTGCTCCGCTTCTTTTTCTTTCCTGCTGATACTGACCTGTGGCAGAAACTGCTTTTTGGTGTCTCCTGTGGCTCTCAGCATGTGCTTGTGTACGTTGTGGTCTAAGAGGGAATTCCCAGCAGTTGAATCTTATCTCAGGCTTCCTCTGTGCCCAGCTTTGAGCTATCACAAGCCTGGGTATCCCCAGGACAAACTCATTTTCATGGTCTCTCCCCACACCCTGGTGTGTGGCAGGAGGTCTTGCTGGGATGCAGCTTTGCAATCACTGTGACATGGCTTAAACTGCAACCTTCCATGGGGGATGGAGGAAAAGAAGCAGCAAAAGGGCTTCGATCTCCTCTCGAGGCAAACATCAGATGAGCTTCACCCAGAAGCATCTTTTCTCCTCCCATAGACTTGCAGGAGCTCAGGGAATGCGTCCCCACTGCTGATGTCTCACTTGGGGCAGATGAGCCGCGTTGTTTGGGACAAACAGAGCCTCCTTCCTTCACTGCTGCTGTAAAGGGAAAGAAAAGGTGGCCTGGAAGCAAAGAGGAGCAGCAGGCTCCAAACCACCCGAGGCAGCTTGTCCCTGAGCACAGTGCTGTGGGGCAGGGAGCGGTGGGGATGGGCAGGAGCACAGGGGCAGGGAGCTGCCGGTGTCCTGCTCTTGCTGACCAGGGGTCTGGCACACTGGGCACAGGGATGAAAGGGGCCAGCGGGCCCCTGATGCTGCTGCGTGTTTCTGCCCTCCAAGGAAACTCCTGAACTAGGTCGGGTCCTCTTCCAGGCGCAGGAGGAAAAAACAGGCTCTGGAGAGGAGCGCTTTGTGTCCTTTTAAGGCAATCCAAAGGCTGGGACTGGGATGACCAGGCTGGAAGGGAGGGATCTGGCACCGCAGCGCGTTCAGAAGAGAGACTTCCCCTGCGCTGGGATCCCAGCCCGGCACGGCTCCGGCCCCTGGAGCCAGCACAGCCGCTGCGCTGCGCCCGCTGTTAAACCAGGCTGAGCGCAACTTCCCCTTGCCATTTCCTGCCGAAACACACACAAGGAAGAGCTCGACCTTCCCATATACTGGAAGGAACCGAGATCTCGCTGTGCTCTGTGAACAGAAGCTTCTCAGTGCTTCCTCCTCCCTCTTCAGCCTGTTTGATGCTTATAGAGCCCCTGGTCCTGTTGTGTTTAACATCCCTCTCCTGCCAGGCAGGTTTGGGGGACCTGATCCTGCTGCTTTAGCTATGTGGGAGTTGGGGGGCACATGGGGAGGGTTATTTCTGCTGCCTCTCCCTATGTGAGAGAAGGATGGAGAATTCCAGAAGTGTTGATGGAGGCCTCGCAAGCTGCAGCTTGTGCTCATCACCTTCCTTCTGTCATTGGGTACCACCAAAAAGTGTTTTGGCAGAGTGCTTTGGTTGCTGTTAGATGCTCCTTAGCCTCCTCCACCAACCACCTTGCTCAGAATCTCCTCGCAGGACTTTGGTGCTTGAATGTCTTGAGGTTTATGTTGGCCTGGTCTTCAGGAGCATCAAGGCTCCTCTGGGTTGGAGCTCTGCTATTTCTATTCACTGCTCCCAGTGTTTTGGGGTTACCTGCAAATTCGCAGACCAAGGGGCCTCCTGACCATGCTCATCAGATACATTTCAGGAGAGAGGAGAGAGAAACAGAAGCATTTCTATCCTGCCAAGGAGCTGCATGGTGGCTTGGGCTGGTGCTTTGCCCTGGACATGAGCCTGTGTCCTTGGAGCTGTGGACTTCCTTGTACCTGCGGTCTTGGAGGAGCTGTAGAAGCTTGTACAGGGAGATGGCCAGGCAAGGCAGAAGCTGATGATGCTATAGGGGACAAGAGCTTGGTGATCTCAGGGATCAGCTCCTACCCTTTGGGTAGCACTCACTATTCTCACTGCCTTGTGGTGGCAGAAAAGGAAGGGATGTTTGGGGAGAAGCTGGAGCTGTTTCCATCCACGGTGACAACTTGTGCCCTGTCCTGCACCAAGGATCACTGCTGCATTGCTCGGTCCAGGAGCCATAGCAGAGCTGTGAGCTCATGCGACCGGTGCTGTGGGTACCTCTGTAAGCACAGTTTCCCATCATTGTCCTGCTGCCTTCCTTTTCCTGGCACAGAAAGGAGCTGTGAGGTCCCATGGCTTTGGGGACAGCAGGATTTCTGCTGCTCCTGGCTGGGAAGAGCAGTGGTCCTCAGGAGGCAGCTCATACTGCTGGGTGCTGGGTTCATTCTGCTCATGACAGCCCTGTGGGTGTGCAGGCAGCAAACACGGCTGGTGTCTGCACGTGCAGATGTGGAACAGCTGCTGGAGCACTGCTGGGGCTGCCTGCTACAGCCCCCTCACTCTGCCCCATCTCTGCCTCCTGCCCCATCCCTGCCTCCCACCCCATTGCTTCCTCCTGCCCCATCCCTGACTCCTGCCCCATCGCTTCCTCCTGCCCCATCCCTGACTCCTGCCCCATCACTGCCTGATCTCCCGCTGTTCCTGCCCATGCTGTCTCTGCAGGATGCCGAACTGGGGAGGAGGGAAGAAGTGTGGTGTCTGCCAGAAGGCCGTGTACTTCGCTGAGGAAGTGCAATGCGAAGGCAACAGCTTCCACAAGTCCTGCTTCTTGTGCAGTGAGTACCAGCCCTTCCCTCGCCCTCCCGCCCCACACCCAGGCAGCACCCATCAGCTTTATGTTCATGGGCTGAGTGGATGCTCAGGAACCTTTCCCTGAGCAAGGATTGGAGCAAGAGACAGAGCCTCTCCCAACAGTGGTGGCAGGAGGTGGCACATCCCATGCAGTGCTCTGGGGTGATGCTACCTTGGATCTTCCAAGTGGCTTTGCTGCACTAAAAAGGTGGTTGGGCCTTGGAGACTGGCATGGGATCTGCCCTTGTGTCCCTGGAGATGATGGGAGGAAGAGGACGTCCTGTGCTTGCCCTTCTGCTGATGGAAGCAGGCAATTGTGGGTTACCTCAGTGCAGAGACCCTTTCCTCTGCTTGCTCTGCAGGACCCTGCACGTACTCTTGGGCTCATGCTGCAGGTCCCCAGATCCTTCCTCTCCCTTTGAGGATACGAAGGCAGCAATGCAGGGACAAGCAAGCAGTGGTAGAGTGCAGAGAGCAGCTCAGTAAACATGTGTGTCCACACCCAGAGGCCTGCAGGACCTTTAAATACAAAGATGACCCATATCCTTAGCCTGTGTTTCACCAGCATTGCATCCCCTGCCCTTGCAGGCTATCAGGATCATGTGCTAGCAGCATCACGCGTGTTGCCTGCGTGTGCTGATGGCTCATCACCATGACGTGCCATCCTGCATCTGGCACAGCAGCAAGAGAAGTGCATCCTCAGAGCAGCATCTTCTGAGGTTTAACGTTTCCTTGCCTGCTCCCTGTTCCCTGCTCCCATAACACCATCCCACTGCAGCAGGGAGAGCAGGCAGGATCTTTGCCATGTGGGCAGTGAGCAGAGCTCGGGCCTGTAAACAGGCGCTCAGCCAGAGCTAATCTCAGTAGACCTATGCCAGCAGGGAAATACCAGTGTCCCCATGGGGCTTGGGCTCCTGTGTCCACCTGGCACGGACACCAGGGGCTTGGCTAGGCTCCCAGGATGCAGCGTGCACAGATGGATGCAGATGTGAGGGGAGCTGCTGCTCCATCCCTGCTCCCTGTGCAGCGTGCCCGGTAGCTCTCTGTGTGGGAGTTTCCATGCTGGAAGCATTGCTTTGGCTGGAGAGGATGAGGAAGGGATGCTGCAGAGAGGCTTTCCCTGGCTGTGCCTGTGCTGCAGCCGCTATCCACAGCAGGAAGTCCTGGTTCTTCTATAGACCCAGATAAGGAGGCTGGTGAATGTTGCCCTTGTTTTTCCCTACCACTGGCTTTTACCATCCGAGCCCATGTCAGTGGAGAAGCTCAGTATGGGGACTGGGATCCCATTGCACTGCATCTGTCCTTCCCTGTGGCCCTCTGCACACATCTGGATTGCTAGGGGCAGCTTCTGCCATGCCATATTGGCACCCAGAGTCATACAAGTGAACAAAAGGCATTGCTTCAAGAAGGAAATACATGGCCAAAGTAGAGAAGGTCATCCCATGGAAGCAGGCCGCCAGGGAGTGGTCCAATGGGGCTCCTGCCCCTGTGCATTGAGATGTTCATAATCCCCCCCCATGTATCCCAGAGGTTCTGCCCATCCTGCCTGCGGGCTCCCCACTTCAGGCTGCTGCTCTTCCCAGTTCCATGCCACAGGCTGCGGGTGATGCCCAGCTCCAAACTCAGGTTCCCAGCTTGTTCCCCAGTGCTGTGCTTGGGCCCCATCAGGGAGCTTGGAGCCCTTATCTTTAGGGGAGAAAAACAAACCACTTTGACCTGCCCTGCCCCAAAAGCAATCAGAAAGGAGCCAAACATACCACAGTGCATTAGCACCGGAGATGGGCTGAGGGAGTGCCCTGGTGATTGACTCCGTGGCATCCCTCCAGCTGAGTCAACAGGACACGGCAGGAATGTTCTGTAACGAGACCGTTTGGCCTCTGGAAGTGGCAGCAGCTCTTGCCTAATTGTTTTGTGGAGCTCTTAGGAAAACAAAGGGTCCTTAACTGGGTGAGTGCTTTGTGCTGGAATTCCTGTGATGCAGGAGCCAGGAGCTGGGAGCTGATTTCTAGGAAGCAGGGAGAGGATTTTCCTGCTGCCTCTCAAAGGTCTGGTCTGTGTTAGTGCGGATGAGGGACTGGGGAAGCTTAGGTTAGAGCTCTAAACCCACTCAGGGGAGAAAGACAGACAGTTGCCATTGGGATCATTAGGAAAAGCTCTTTAAATATGCCTGGAGGCTCTGTCTGAATGTTCCCGATGAGCTCCAGGGTGATGCAGAGAGCCCCAGCACCAGCCTGGTAGCTACAGGAGCAGTTAACCAGAGCTGGTCAATGTCAGCAAGGATGCTACTCCAGCCCTGGTGGGTTTGGAGGTGGGATGAGAGCCCGCAGCCAGGAGATGACCCTGTCAGATCCTCCTTAGATGGCCGGAGATGTTTCCTTCTGCACCTCCTGCTCCCAGCAGCAGCACTCAGGGCTCTCCATGGTCCATATTTAGTAACGGGGCTGCCTCAGCCCCACGCTCGGAGCTGTGGTTTGTGCTCTGTTTGCATTCCTGTGATATTGGTAAAGGCCAAGGAACGTTTCTGCAGGCAAAGAGGCCAAGGGGCTGCCCAGAGCCTCGACATTTAAGGCCTGTGAGCAGGATGGGAGGGCTGGAACAGGCGCTGTGCAGGCTGGCTGCCAGTGCCGTGGACTCTGCCCCAGGCAGGCAGCGGGGATCCCTGTGAGCCGGTTGGGGTGCTGCCTGCCGGGTGGTGTGTGCCAGGAAGGGATTGAAGCCAAGGCGGGGGTGGGATCAGAGCAGGGACAGGAGGCAGGGAAACCTGAAAGTAAGGAGAAGAGTCTGTGCAGGCAGAGCCCAGCACCAAGCCCATGCTCTGGATGGGCTCAGCTGCTCCCCCAGCCTGGCTGCTGTCTCCTCCTGTCCTATCTTACATCCCACACTGATCCCAAGCTCAGTTAGAGCTCCTCACCTGGGACCACCCCCTGCACACACCCGAATCACAGAACCCCAAACTGCTTTGGCTTGGAAGGGACCTTAAAGCTCCCCCAGCTCCAACCCCTGCCATGGGCAGGGACCCCTTCCATAGAGCAGCTTGCTCCAAGCCCCTGTGTCCAACCTGGCCTTGAGCACTGCCAGGGATGGGGACACGGTAGCCTGAACTCTTCTGTTGCGGTCTTGGGGTCTGGAAAAGAGCCTCATGTGCCATAACCCTTACAGCCCATCAGCTGTGGTGATGCTGCAGGGCTGCTTTGGGCTGCTCAAACACAAGAAGTAATGCATTTGCCTCCATTCCTTTCCTCTGATGACTATTGCTATTTGCAGTGGATGCGCAGTGTTGGCAGGGTTGTGTCTGGAGGGGGGGGCAGGGACATCCATCCCTGTGCTCCTGAGTCCTGCAGGCGTTTGAAGGGGAATTTCAACCTCCCCTGGTTCAAGTGCATCTGCAGGATACCAGCACCGGGAGGGTTAAGAGAGCTTTGTTTTAGTGCCGACCTTGTAGCTTTGGTGGTTGCTTCCTTTTAAAGCCAGACAATGTTCTTGTTGTGATCCTTATCTCCAGCTGTTTTGCATGCACTCCCTTTACCCGGGATCTGATCTAGGTTTTCCTTACTCCTTGAAAGCTGATCTCCCGTTCCTTGTGAGGACTTGTTTCCTGCAGGTAAGGAGTGAGCTCTGGGTGAGCAGGCTAAAGACCCTCCCCTCTTTTCCAGTGGTCTGTAAGAAGAACTTGGACAGCACCACTGTTGCTGTGCATGGAGAGGAGATCTACTGCAAGTCCTGCTATGGCAAGAAGTACGGGCCCAAAGGCTATGGATACGGGCAGGGAGCAGGGACCCTGAGCACTGACAAGGGCGAGTCTCTGGGCATCAAATATGAAGAGTGAGTTTAAGTCTTGTTTTCGAACCCGGGGCTGTGGCGTGCCCCTTCTCCCCCACATCTCTCTGCTTGTGATGCTTGGGCTGTGCAGCCCATGCTGAGCTTCAGCAGTGTCTCCTGTGGAGCTGTTCTGCCCTTCTGCTCTTCGGGCAATCCTGCTGAACCCTGTCTGCAGGGTGGGATGGGGCTTGATGGAACACGTCCTCATTGCCTGAGCACGTCCCCATCCCCTCCTAACACACAGCCATGTGCCTAAAGCCCTTCCAAACTGGGCTGGGATGTGTGATCCCACAGCTCTTCCCTCCTCCATCGGGTGCAACCCTGATCACGTACCCCCTGCCACCCACAGGGGCCAGCCCCACCGACCCACCAACCCCAATGCATCCAGAATGGCCCAGAAAGTCGGAGGTGCTGATGGGTGCCCTCGCTGTGGCCAAGCCGTGTATGCAGCTGAGAAGGTGATTGGAGCTGGAAAGGTAAGAAGGGGTTGGGATGGATGGGCCACTGCGAGTGGTGTGTACCAGGGCAACCTTCAGAGAAGGTCTTGGATGGACCCATGGGCTGCTGCAGGCTCAGCTTGGGGTCTGGTGGCCTGGAACCAAAGCCTGGCACCAAAAGGAGATCTTGGCATGGCTGGAAAGCAGGTTCTCCAGCTACATTGCTCTTACAGGCTTGTAGGTCTAGAGCCCTGCTCAGCAGAGCTGACAGTGGACGTCCCTGCTGCTGGATGTGGCCACTGACCGCATGTGCTGACCCTGCTGTGCTCTGTCCTCCCTGTGCTTGTCCTGGCCCCAGAGCAAGGGGAGGAGGCATCAAGTCAACAGGAAAGGGCCTCCCTCAGCAGCACCGTGCCCTGGCTGGCAGCGCAGCGCAGGGGTTGTGACGAGCACATTGAGGGTCAGCCCAGGGATTTACCCTCAAATTCAAAGCTGAATTTACCCTCAAACCCACGCTCTGGGCTTCCTGGTAGGCTTCTGGGCTCGGTCTTTACAAGGAACCAAAGCTGGCAAAGCAAGGACGCTGGCGTGAGGCAGGCGAGGATTCCAGAGCGCCTGTTTCATGTGCTGATGTTTGCTGGGTGACTCCAGCCACCCCCTCCAGCCCCTGAATTCCACATTTTCTTCCAAAAAAGGTTTCATGTTTTCCAACGGGTTTGTTTAAATTCCTCCTGGAGCAGCTCTGGCTGCCTCTGAGCTCATGCATCCCCAGAGGCCTGGCAGAGCCAGGCATGGGGGGGGGGGGGAATATTGGGGGGTATTTTTAAACACTGCCTGATTCCTGCTTTCCCAGTGTCTGTTTGCTGCCTGCCTTGGAGCTGCACTGCTGGGGCAGGTCCCCATCCCTGCTGCAGATGATGGATCTCAGCTGGGTAACCTGCAGGGCTCCTCCTGCTGCTCCAGGAGGACAAATCCCCAACGGGAGGGTGATTGCTCCTTATCAATGATTCCTGGAGGAGGGTGGAATCTCCCACCAGTGGCCACACCTGATGTTTCCCCTCTGTATCTTCCCCCTGGGACTGGGAGGATCATTCATTAGGGACTGTAGTGACAGGGCAAGGGGTAATGGGTTCAAACTGAAACAGGGGAGGTTTAGATTGGAAATAAGGAAGAAATTCTTTCCTGTTAGGGTGCTGAGGCACTGGAATGGGTTGAACAGGGAGGTTGTGAGTGCTCCATCCCTGGCAGTGCTCACGGCCAGGTTGGATGAAGCCTTGGGTGCCATGGTTTAGTGTGAGGTGTCCCTGTTATGGCAGGGGGGTTGGAACTGGATGAGCTTAAGGCCCTTTCCAACCTGAACTATTCTATGATTCTTCCCATACAAAACCTTTCACCCCGTTCTCAACCCTCTTTGCCAATGGCTTTGGGTCAGAACCAGGGAAGTGATGGTGTTGGGAAGCCAGAGCCTCGCTCCCTGTCCCCAAGGAGGGTGTGTGTGTGTGTGTGTGTCTGACCGAGCTCTGCTCCTGTCCCACAGTCCTGGCACAAGTCCTGCTTCCGCTGTGCCAAGTGTGGCAAAAGCCTGGAGTCCACCACCCTGGCAGACAAAGATGGGGAGATCTACTGCAAAGGTGAGTGCCACCTTCCCTGTGAGTGCCACCTCCCTGTGAGTGCCACCTCCCTGTGAGTGCCACCTCCCTGTGAGTGCCACCTTCCCTGTGAGTGCCACCTCCCTGTGAGTGCCCCCTCCCTGTGAGTGCCACCTCCCCTTTGAGTGCCACCTCCCTGTGAGTGCCACCTCCCTGTGAGTGCCACCTCCCTGTGAGTGCCACTTCCCTGTGAGTGCCACTTCCCTGTGAGTGCCACTTCCCTGTGAGTGCCACCTTCCCTGTGAGTGCCACCTTCCCTGTGAGTGCCACCTTCCTGTGAGTGCCACCTTCCCTGTGAGTGCCACCTTCCCTGCTGCCTTGTCTGAGGCTGCAAAGGATGGAGGCAGCACCTGAAAATGCCCACGTATGGAGCAGGATGAGGCTGAGGTCTGGTTGGGTTTCCTGCTGTGCCTGGGGCCCCTCTGTTTGCCCAACAAATCCAGCAAACCCTGTCCTGTTTAGGCAGCGCCTGCTTTGAGAGGAGGGGACCTGCTCACCTTCAGCTGCCGGCCTTACCCGTCTCTCCCTTCCCATCCTCTGCAGGTTGCTACGCCAAGAACTTTGGTCCCAAGGGCTTTGGCTTCGGGCAGGGTGCCGGGGCGCTGGTCCACTCGCAGTGAGGCACCAGGAGCCGGTACCCAGGGCTCCCCTGTACCAGCCTGTGCTGCTCGACCCGCACCGCACCGCAGTGAGCATCCTCACCACCACCAGTAACCACCCGCTGCTTCACAGCACGAGCTCCATCCTCCCGCCCTGACCCGGTGCATCCTGACACCATGGGATTCCCAGCATCATTCCCATCAGGTCCTGCTGGTGTGGGTGCTGGAGGGGGGTCAGCTCACACCACCCGCAGCCAGGCCTGCAACATCCCGCTCCGTGCTGCCCATCCCGCCGGGATGCACGCTCAGCCGTGCCTGCAATAAACATCCAAACTGAGCCGTGCTGGAGTTCAGTCCCCATCGGGAGGTGCAGGGGGGACCGGAGCTGGGTGAGGAGGTGGAGGGAGGATAGGAAGCGTTGGAAGCCGTGGTTTGCAATGGAAGGCAGGGACTGCTCTGTGTGACCTAAGCCAGCCCAGCTGAGCTCTGTAGGGCAGCCAGGCCGGGCTCTCCCTGCTCCCCAGGTGGATATCCATGGGAAGAAGAGTGGTTGGTGCTGGGAGGCCAAAGACAGGCTCTGCTGGGTGTGTTGGCAGCACAACAGGGCCACCCTATTGACATCCCTCTCAGTGCTGGTGCTGCTCCAAACAGTGCTGAATAACTCACAGCTTTTCACCTACAACCTGGAGCTTACAGCACTCATTCAGCAACAGTTTGGCAGCTTCCCAAAGGTTTAAATCGTTTTCATCCAAATTAATTCGTTTTCATCCAAATTAATTTGTTTTCATCCAAACTCTTCCCCTTCTGTGACTCTCTGGTTTCACTGGTGGGATGTAGCCACAGGATCAGCCTTTCTGCAGCGTGGAGTTAGGAACTCCACAGGGAATTTCCTTTTGGTTGTTTTGCTTTCCAAGTTATAAACATTGTGGTTGAGGAAATGAGGTGGGCAGTGATTGGAGAAGCGCAATAGAGGCAAAAATCCTTCTGTGAGGCAGGACTGGGGCTTCTTTATAGGCTTAAGCACTTTGTTCCGTTCCTCACAGCCTGGGTTTTACATGAAGCTGTTATGAGGAGAAACTCTTTAAAGATCCCAAAACCCTTCCCAGATCCTTGGTTTCCCAGCCTGGGACCCAAATCCTGCCTGATCCCATTGCTCTGGGGTGTGTGGCTGGGGTGGTGAGGTGATAGTGGATGGCACTTGGCACGTGGAGCAGCCAGGTTGGGCACAGGGGCTTGGAGCAAGCTGCTCTATGGAAGGTGTCCCTGCCCATGGCAGGGGTTGGAGCTGGAGGAGCTTTAAGGTCCTTCCAACCCAAACCAGTCTGATTCTATGATTCTTTAGTCTCTTTCTCCCACAGCCGTAGAGGTTGTGTCAGAGAGAGGGGGGGTACTGACATACACCAAGTGTGATGGACCCCACAGAGGCTGTTTGCTCCTTAGAGCCTGGTCAAACCCAGGAGAAAGTGCTGCATTTGGGTTTGTCAGGGTCACAAACAGAAGCAGGTCGGGTGAAAGGGCCTTGCAGAGGTCTCATATCCAACCTCCTGCTTAAGCCAGAGGAGGTGATGGGCAAGGCCCAGGGGATGGGAGTGGGATCACGGGTGCTTTTGGGGCATCCCCTGCCCAAATTACAGCAGGATGCTCTGACCATCTGCTACCCTCTGCTGGTTACTGCTCCCTGTGCACGGGCACAGCCTGGTGCCGGACACCAGCACCCAAGTGTTACCCAGCTCCCTTTTGAGGCAGCAGAGGCACATGGCACCCAGCAGCATCCATCCCTTGCTCTGCCGGCATGGAGGGGCTGTGGGACCCAAACCTGCCTCTGAAGAGATGAACCAGACTGGCTCGTGGCTGAGCACCCTGTGCCTGGAGGCTGGTGGTGATGGAACCCATAGAGTAGAATCAGAGAATCCCAGAATCCCAGATTGGCTTGGGTTGAAAAGAACCTTAAAGCTCCTCCAGCTCCAACCCCTGCTCCCACGGGCAGGGACCCCTTCCATAGAGCAGCTTGCTCCAAGCCCCTGTGTCCAACCTGGCCTTGAGCACTGCCAGGGATGGGGCAGCCACAGCTTCTCTGGGCCATCACCCTGGGCCAGCGCCTCAGCACCCTCACAGGGAACAGCTTCTGCCTTAGATCCAACCTGAGCTTGCCCTGTTCCAGTCTGATCCCATCACCCCTTGTCCTGTCACTACAGTCCCTGATGAAGAGTCCCCCTCCAGCATCCTTGTAGCCCCCCTTCAGACACTGGAAGCTGCTCTGAGGTCTCCATGCAGCTTCTCTTCTCCAGGCTGAACAGCCCCAATGTTCTCAGCTTGTCTTTGTACAGGAGCTGCTCCAGCCCCTGCTCATCCTCGTGGCCTCCTCTGGACTTGTTCCAACAGCTCCATGTCCTTATGCTGAGGATGCCAGAACTGCACCCAGTGCTGCAAGGGAGGTCTCATGAGAGCAGAGCTGAGGGGCAGGATCATTGGAGGAGGCTGGAGAGGCAGTGAGCAGCAGATCTGGAACTGGATTTGNCAGGCTGAACCAATGTTCTCAGCTTGTCTTTGTACAGGAGCTGCTCCAGCCCCTGCTCATCCTCGTGGCCTCCTCTGGACTTGTTCCAACAGCTCCATGTCCTTATGCTGAGGATGCCAGAACTGCACCCAGTGCTGCAAGGGAGGTCTCATGAGAGCAGAGCTGAGGGGCAGGATCATTGGAGGAGGCTGGAGAGGCAGTGAGCAGCAGATCTGGAACTGGATTTGGGGCTGGGGGGATCTGGCAGCCCTTGTCTTTCCCAGAGGGGAAGGAGATCGATCTGGTTGGGCAACCAAAGTGCCCACGGACATCCCAGCTCGCTGGAGCAGATCTGGGAGCACCAATCCTGAACCTTCTCACCTCAGCATCCCTGAAGCCAGGCTTTAACCAGGGCGTGGGAAAACAGCCTCGGGTGCTCCTTTGGAGCATGGCGGGAGCCCAGAGCCCTGCTCTGCTCCTCCTGGGTGCGCTGGGATGCTCGTGGTGGCACCCGGGGCTGTGCTGCAAGGGACGCAGAGGGAGCCGGGGCCGCCTGACGTCAGGAAGCGGGGTGTCCTGGGACCCCGGGATCCCCGCCAGCGCGGTGAGGTTGGCCCCGGGGAGCACGAACCAGTTCTGGCTGCGGCAGGCGCTGCCCTGCCCTCTTAATGAGGGATAATGAGGAGCAGCTCAAGGCGCTGCAGACGTTTCCCCCGGCTGCAGGGACCGGGGTGATGGAGCTGGAGCAGGAAGGGCTGCACCCCCCGGGGGGGCGGGGGGGATGGATGGATGCGGGAGCCAGGGGCTGAGCTGGGTGCTGCCAGCCCCATGCAGGGATTTGTTCCCGTTGGCTGGGCCAACGGGCCCCCAGCAGCACAGCAGGCAGTGAGCATCACCCCCTTTGGCAGCCCCACATGTCCCCACCGTGTCCCTCGGTGCCAGGCGCTGGCACAGGAACAGAGGAGCTGCGCTGGCCGGAACGGGAACGGGAACGGGACGGGCAGGAAAGGAGCCGGTGTTTTTGCTGCAGGGGAGGGCGGGCACCGGCGGGACCGCGCTGGGCGCTGCATCCCCTTGCACAGCTCACAGGAGGGACGCTGGGGCCTGCTGGGAGCTTCAGATCCCTGTCCCAGGGAATGAGGGAGGGGGGGGAGGGGAGGGAAATCTGCACCCTTGGGTGCAGGGCTCGGTGGGTGCCGAGAGCTGTGCCCATTGCAGGGCAGCCCTGCACAGACACCAGGCGTCTCCTGCCTGCATGTGAGCCCCCACTCAGGGGTTCTCACAGCCCCTGGTTGGTTCGTGCTGCATGCACAGACCCACAGCCCCCACTTCGACCAACACTGCATCCTATAGCCCCTTCCTGGCTGGTACTGCACCGAGAGACCCCCATCCCCCCCAGGACTGCACCCTATTGCCTTGTGCCAGCTGGCACTGCACCCCAACAGCCTACACTGCACCCCAACAGCCTGCACTGCACCCCAACAGCCTACACTGCACCCCAACAGCTTGCACTGCACCCCAATAGCTTGCACTGCACCCCAACAGCCTGCACTGCACCCCAACAGCCTGCACTGCACCCCAACAGCTTGTACTGCACCCCAACAGCGTGCACTGCATCCCAACAGCGTGCACTGCATCCCAACAGCTTGCACTGCATCCCAACAGCTTGCACTGCACCCCAACAGCCTGCACTGCATCCCAACAGCTTGCACTGCATCCCAACAGCTTGCACTGCACCCCAATAGCCTGCACTGCATCCCAACAGCTTGCACTGCACCCCAATAGCCTGCACTGCACCCCATGCCGGGGCTGCCATGCAGTGCCCCAGCCCTGCCCCAGCCCCGCTGTGGTGCAGCCCCGTCCCCACACGCTGCCGGTTCACACGAGGCCCTCGGGGCACCCCAAAAGCTCCTCCCGGTGCCGCGGGGCCGCCTGGGCCTGGCCGGGCTTGGCCCGGGCGCTGTGGGTGCCTGCGCTGCAGGAGGGGCCAGGCGAGGCGGCAGGAATGCGAGTGGGAAGCGGCCGGGCAAGTAGCGACAGCTCCTGGGGCGCGCGGGGCCGGGATCCCAGAGCCTGCGCAGGGCTGGGAGCAGAGCCCCGGCAACAGCGCTGGGGCCGGCAATGGGGGTCCCCCCTGCGCACCCCCTCTGAGAGCCGGTGGCGACTGCCCCGAGGGCACCCCGAGGGGTCCTGGGGCGCTCGGCTCTGACGCGGAGCGGTTGGAGAGCCACGGGTGGGTGATGCCCGGGTGCTGAGGGAGCCACTATGACCCCCGAGAAGGTGCTGAGGGAGGGGGTGCTGGAGAAGCGCAGCGGGGGGCTGCTGCAGCTCTGGAAGAAGAAGCGGTGCTTGCTGACGGAGAAGGGGCTGCAGCTCTTCGAGCCCAAGGGCTCGCGGCGCAAGGAGCTGAGCTTCGCCCGCATGAAGGCGGTGGAGTGCGTGGAGTGGAAGGAGCGGCACATCTACTTCACCGTGGTGATGGACGACAGCCACGAGATCGACTTCCGATGCGCGCAGGAGGACCCGGGCTGGAACGCCGCCATCACCATGGGCCTCGTCCGCTTCAAGAACCAGCAGGCGATCCAGGTCGTCCGGGCCCGGCACAGCTGCCGAGCAGGTACAGGACCCATGCGCCATGGGTTGGAGGGGCAGGACCCACCGGAGGTCCCATCTCCGAGTGGTTCAGTGATTCCGCATGGGAATCACAGAGGGGGTCCCATGGATGGGGATGGAGCTGCTGGGTGGTGGTCCTGTGTCCCCCTGCTCTGCACTTTGCATCCCCCATTGTGTTTCACCTCCACACATCACTGGAGAGGGGTTTTCTAACACCCTCCCTCTGTCTGGGGTGGCTCCAAGGGATATGGGGCCCTTTGCCATCTTGCACATGGGATGATGGTGAGGACCGTGGCTGGTTCCCCTTCCCAGCTCCCCTCGGGGCTGGATCCATGTCCCAGCACTGGCTGGGTGGGTGACAAGCTCCATCTCTCCGCAGTGGTACACTTTGACGCAGCCTCGGTGGGACAGCCCATGGACATGCAGCATCCCAAGAGCAGGATGGAGATGCCCCTTGGCTCAGCAGGCAGCGGGGACAATGGGATCCGTACGGGCAAGTGAGGCCATCGCTGTCTGCAGCCAGGGGATGGGGATGGTGTCCCTGGGGACATCAGTGTGGGTGCCGAATCCCCTTGTCCTGGGGCAGAGCAGCAGCATCGTGGGAGCTGGGCTGGTGCAGCTGCAGGCGTCCAGCCACATCCCCTTGGCACGATGGGGCAAAAGACACAGTTGGTGCCAGCATCGTGGGCTCCGGACATGGCAGGAGGTGACATCCCTGCCTGGGGGCCCTGCAGCCCTCAGCTGACATGGCCAGGACCTTGGTGAACTGATGGGGACCCCTGGGCCTCTCCTGCAGGACAGGGGAGGGATGAGGTTGAGCCCGAAGGCAGCAGGGTGGCGGTGAGCTCTGCCCAAATGCCAGTGACACTGGGACAGATGGACATGGCCAGGGACACGGATCCCCTTAGCCTCCATGTGGAGAAGGGGCTGCAGAGCTGCTGTTGCAGTGGGGACCCCTCTGGGCACTGTACCTGATGGCACAGTGATGGGACCATGCTGCTGGACACTGAGCTGTCCCCAGGCTGGTGGGGGACACTGGGGAAGGCAATGGGGACCCCGATTCCCTGTACCAAAAATGTCCCCAAACAGGATCTTCTGCTGCTTACCCTGGTGTTGCTTTGATCTGTGGGACCCTGCAGGCCATGGGAGAGCACAAACCCTGCACACAGCCTCGCTGGTTGTGGCATCCCCCTAAAGCTTCCAGCATCCCCATCCTTATCCGAGCCTCTCTGGTCCCTGGCATCTCCCTAAAGCTTCCAGCATCCCCATCCTTATCCGAGCCTCTCTGGTCCCCCATCCCACTGCGGCTGTGTCCCCGGGGATTCTCACGGTGGTTTGTGGGCAGGCGACCCGGGAGCAGCCCGCCTGGCTCTGCAGGGATGGGGATGGCTCTGCCCCGACAGGCAGCGCAGACACGAGCGCCTGGAGCCACCGGCGCTGCACAAGCCGGAGCCTGAGCCCCAGCGCCGCGGCCGGAGGCGCTGCGGATCCTCCTGCCGGGATGCGTGGGAATGGCAGAGCGGAGCATCCCGGCCCCAGCCCGAGCACCACCAACCCCCCCCCCCCAGAGCTACCGGGGTCCATGGGGGCACCTCAGGGTGGCTGTGGGGAGGGACGGCGGCGTGGCCAGAGCTCCCTGTGCAGGGCAGGATCCCACCGGCTCTGGCTGAGCAGTTGGGAGTGAGCATTTTGGTGGTTTCCCACCCAGGGAATACGATCCCTGGGTTTCAGAGCTTCATTTGCTGAGGCACCCCCCCTGCTTGTGGCCAGGTGCAAATGAATCCGGATCTAAACCCTGCGCATCCCTGTGCTGTGGCAGGGACGGAGGGACCGAACTACAGTGGGCTCCAGGGATGGTGGGACCTGGGGCCCTGCCCATAGGAAACACCCTGGGCATGGAGCCCTGCATGGAGCAGCCCCCAGGCCTGGTCTCCACACACATTCCAGGAGGGACTGGGTTTGTTGGTGGGTGGGGGGATGCTCACATGGCATTCCCAAAGCAAGGATCTCTGTCCTGGGGGGTCTTGTAAATCCCCAGAGCCAGGGGGATTCAGTGATGCTCAAAGTCCTGCAAACACCCAGGGGTGGGGAGCAGACAGTGCAAGGGGGTTTCTGAACTTGTCTGCATTTTGAGCCCCTTTTGGATGCTCTGATTCCTTGCTTTTGACCTTTCTACTCTCCTACTCACTATGAATAGAGGTTTTCTGTTTTCCAAGTGCCAGCGAGGAACTGGGGAAGAAAACAATTGAGATGGGTGTGTGTAATGGAGGAAGAAGGACAGAAAAAGCAAGGCAAATCCCATTTCAGGTTGGGCATAGGGAAAGCTAAGATTTACCATCCCCATCCTAAGCTCCTCATCTCTCTGCAGACCAGCAGAGCCCTTGCCTGTACCACGTGTTCCTGCAGGATTGGGAATGTCCTGTGCGCAGACACCCGGATCTGGCGGATGGATGGGTGGATTCACAGCCTGACCCTGGGAGCAGGGCCAGGGGTGGGCACTGGACAAGTGGGAGGCAGTTTGGGTTCACCTCTTAGGGCTCAACAGTTGATGCTGAGGAAAAGGTCACCCCGGAGCAGGGGCAGAGCTTGGTGCATCCCCAGCATGGGATGAGGCCCAGTGCTGATGGGTGAAATTGGGCAAATGGGGTGATTTTACCCAAGGGAAAACCTCCTGCAGGCAGGAGAGGAACATGGGGGAAGCAAGTGTTGGGGGAGAAGGGCACTGGGAGCACTGCCAGAGGCCTAGCACAGCAAAGGTATTTTTAGTTGACTGCATAGATACAAAGGAGCTCACAGGTCCCTTATGGAGAATCATATAATAGGGTTGGAAAGGACTTTAAGATCATCTTAAGAGAAGAAGGGAGAGGATGCATGTGAGGTGTTTCAATGCCCCTGGAGATGGGGAAGCTGAGGCATGGAAGGGGTTGTTCAGCAGCAGCTCCTCCCCCCCCAGCACACTGGCTCCAGGGTACCCCTGTGCTGGGTGCTGAGCCCCAGAGCAGAGCGAGGTTCCTCAGTGCTGGAGCCAGAAATTCCGGCTCTGCTGCTCCCATCGCAGACATGTCCCTGCTCCATCCATCACCCCCCCCCCCCCCCCCCCCCGACGGGGGGGCCCCCCGGCCCCCCCCCCCCCCGG
>NDXB01014176.1:0-10609 GCA_002631895.1 Agapornis roseicollis
AGTTATTAAACTGTTCTTATCACAACCTGCATTCTTTCAGTTCTCCTCTCCATCCTGCCTGGATGAGGAAGAAAGAGGGTGGGGTGTGAGTGAACGGCTGTGTGGGTTTAAGACAATTATGAATGCCACTGAAATTGCCCGTCAACATTACCCCGAATTGAAGGATGATTAAATCGTATTCTAGTGTCACCGAGGAACTACATGGCACAGCAACCTGTGTCGGGCTGATGGACCTGCTCTTTCTGATGCTATGGCAGCAATGTTTACCTCTGGGGAGCAGTTTGCAAGGCCTGGGGCAGCCGTTTACTGGAAAGGCAGCAACCAGCCTGGGTTTCACTTCCCAGACCTCCCACCCACCCTAACAACAGAGCCTCTGCTCCGCTATACCTGCACGGGGTTTGGCTATGTGTGTACATAAGGCTTCCCCGCGAAGGCGGGGCCACTCACAGCCTCCGCCTACCGGCTCCCGCCGCCGCGCCGCGAGAGGGAGCAGGCACTGCCGGAGCCGCCGCTACGGTGATCTCCGCAGCCCCGGGTCAGGTCGGGCCTGGCCGGGCCGGGCCGCAGTGGCAGCATGTTGGGCGCTCGGGCGGCAGCGAGCGCGGCGGTGCCGCGGTGGTGCCGGACGCTTCGCAGCTCCGCTGCCCTGGGCGGCTCCAGGAACCTGCTGTGGAAAATGCTCCGGAAAAAGAAGTAGGTGCGGAAGGCGCTGGTCGGGCAGCGGGGCCTCCCGCAGGGCTGGGCCTTGCTGTGGGGTGAGGGGCCGCAGCCCCGCGGGCTGCTGGGCCTGCCCTGCTTCCGTCGGTGCGGGCAGGCGGTGCTGCCGGTGTTGCTGCTGCCTGGCAAGCGAGCACCGGGCCGGAGGTACCGCTGTTCTAGAGACTGGGAAGCTCTTCCCTATGAGGGTGCTGAGGCCCTGGCACAGGGTGCCCAGAGAAGTTGTGGTTGCCCCATCCCTGGCAGTGTTCAAGGTCAGGTTGGATGGGGCTTGGAGCAGCCTGGTCTGGTGGAAGGTGTCCCTGCCCATGGCAGGGGGTTGGAACTGAGTGAGCTTTAAGGTCCCTTCCAGCCCAAACCAGTCTGGGATTATTTTCCCCACCTCTGCATGCAGCTTCAGAGGCAGATGGGGAGCATTGCTCCCTGCACCCCACCCTAGTCTACCTGTTGTGGGGAAAACTACCTGTGGGCATGAAAACCTGTGCGTTGTATTGTGCCGTCGGGCGGGTGGCATCTTAATTACACAGGGAACCCCTTGTTTTTCTGGGCTGCTGGAAGATAAAGCTGATTTCCTTTCATTTTCCCAAAAGAAAGAAGTTTTGGTATGACAGCCCTACCCTGGGATCTAAAATGGTAAGTGCAAGCTTCTAAGGTGCTGTGTTTGTCTGTGCACGAGGAACAAGTTTGTGCTTCTGCCACTGTCTCTGACTTTGGAAAAAGCATTTTCTGGTGGAAATAGCAAAACTCTGTGATGAACACTAGGGCTCCAGTTTCACTTGACATTTCAGGATTGCTGTTGAGAGAAGCCATTCAGCTCCCCATGGCTTTTTCCTCTTCTGTGCTGATCTTTCATTCACACCAGAACCAATGCGGTGTTCGAATCATAGAATCAGTTAGGTTGGAAAATACCTTTAGGGTCATCAAGTCCAACCATTGGCTTAGCACTGCAAAGGCCACCACTAAACCGTGTCCCTAAGCACCTTGCACACTCTTGAGTCTACAGCAGGGAACTGATCCAGATTAAAACTTCTGTATACCAGTTTAGTTTTACTCTTATGGAAACCAAGTTTTCATGTCTGTTTTTCAAACGGGTGCCGCTTCTCAAGTTAACGCATGGTCTATTTTAGAAAAAGGATTTATTGACCTGTGTAACTAGCTAAAAAAAAACTAAAAGAAACTAAGCAGCCTTGACTGTAATACATGAAGGTCAATGATTTTGTGGAAAGAAATATTTTTTATTGAAATATATGATGCATAAGACCTTTATAAGACCTTCACAGCTGCAGTAATGGCATTCTAAGAGCATACTTAATAAAGTGTAAAAACTGTATGTTAAATGCTTAATACAAATACAAGTTTGTAACTACAGATTAATGTGTTGTGGTTTTGTTGTGTTTTAAAGATGTGTAAACCAACCATGTTGGCCTCTGTAATGAAAGCTGAGCAGATAAAAACTAGGAAAGAAGATAACATACGCTTCAGAGTCTTGAATGGTCTTATTCATAAAGCTGTGGCAGACATGATGGCTACCTGTGAAGTTAATCAAGAACTTTATGATCTCAAGCTGGAAATCTGCAAGGTAAGTGCCATATCTTCAACTTGTTTTGAGCAGCTCTGACTACACCTTAAAGTTGGCATGGTGGGCCAAAGGAGCTCCTCTGGGTGTTGTGATGTGTGCAGGAGTTCTACTACATTGCTTTTGATGTGGCAGAACACAGCAAGATGAGGCTCTGGATTCATCTTTCAGACTAGGAGAACTTTGCCATTGTTGCACATTGTTGCTTAGTAGACCTTTGCCACTATAATTGCAAATGCAGCTAAGGCCAACTAAATGGTGATTCCCTTAGTATGACTTTTTGTTTTCTGTTACTCAGATATGTAGTATTTGCCTTGCCTTTTCTGAAAGAGGAGCCTGGTTTTGCCAATATAAGTGTATCTTTCCCAGAGTCTTTTTTATTCAGCTGTGTGAGAATTGAGACCTCCTTGTGTTCCTCACCAGCATCACTATACAGGCAAAAGACCTAAGTGAGGCATGAGCTGCCTTCAGAAAAATATACAAGCCTAATAAAATGGCATTGGCAAGCAAGGTTCAAGAAGGGGTTAGAATTTGTACCTAATTGTCGCTAGTGTTGTCATAATTCATGAGTTTGAAAGGGGCATAAAAGTGTAAAAGTAAAATTCAGGAACTAAGTCACTTTCCACATTCTTGTTCATTGTAGGTTTGGTTTTTTCCCATTTGCAGTTTTATTAAGTTTACCTGTGTTTGGCTTAAAAGCTTGATGGACTTAGAAGCACGGAAAAACAAATTGCACCTCATAGCTGTATCTGTGACAAGGGTTTTGTAATTTATCATTGAAATTGATGGTTTTGCCAGCTGAATTCATTCTGTCTTCAAGCATGTGATTAAGATTACCTGGGCAAAGTGAATATTTTTGGCTGTTAATGTGCAGTGTCCTTCATATAGTACTTCTGCCTTTCCCAGGCTTTGAGGATTGCTTGTCTAACTTGGATGGCATGTCTGCATTTAAAAATACTGTCTGGTGAAGGCAAGCCACAGCACTTTTGTTGCTGTAAATGAAACAACTTATAACACAAGCGATGATAAAAAACAGCCTTCTCTCAAATATAGTGCAGATTTTATTGTAACTATGTAGTGCTTAGGAAAAATTTATGCTGCACTGGGATGTGGCTGAGACTTGATTTATTGATTTATTTTAGAGCTTGGTTTATTCTAGAGCTGATGCATGACATCCTTGTCTCTGAATTGGAGAGGCATCAATTTGATAGATGGACCACTCGGTGGATAAAGAACTGGTTGGATGGCCACACGCAAAGAGTTGTGGTCAGTGGCTCAATGTCCAGCTGGAAGCCAGTGACAAGTGGTGTCCCTTGGGGTCAGTGTTGGGACCGGTCTTGTTTAACATCTTTGTCGCTGACATGGACAGTGGGATTGAGTGCGCCCTCAGCAAGTTTGCCAATGACACCAAGCTGTGTGGTTGGGTGGATACACTGGAGGGAAGGAATGCCATCCAGAGGGACCTTGACACGCTTGTGAGCTGGGCTGATGCCAACCTCATGAAGTTTAACCATGACAAGTGCAAGGTCCTCCACTTGGGTCAGAGCAATCCCAGGCACAGCTACAGGTTGGGCAAAGAGGAGTTTGAGAGCAGCCCTGCAGAGAAGGACTTGGGGGTGGTGGTCGATGAGAAAATGAACATGAGCTGGCTTCAGTGTGTGCTTGTAGCCCAGAAAGCCAACCATATCCTGGGCTACATCAAAAGGAGCGTGACCAGCAGGTCCAAGGAGGTGATCCTGCCCCTCTACTCTGCTCTCGTGAGACCTCACCTGGAGTATTGTGTGCAGTTCTGGTGTCCTCAACATAAAAAGGACATGGAGCTGTTGGAACAAGTCCAGAGGAGGGCCANCCTGGAGTATTGTGTGCAGTTCTGGTGTCCTCAACATAAAAAGGACATGGAGCTGTTGGAACAAGTCCAGAGGAGGGCCACGAGGATGGTCAGGGGCTGGAGCATCTCCCATATGAAGACAGGCTGAGAAAGCTGGGGCTGTTCAGCCTGGAGAAGAGAAGGCTGCGTGGAGACCTCCTAGCAGCCTTCCAGTATCTGAAGGGGGCCTATAGGGATGCCTGGGGGGGACACTCTTCATTAGGGACTGTAGTGATAGGACAAGGGGTAATGGGGTCAAACTTAAACAGGGGAGGTTTAGGTTAGGTGTAAGGAAGAAGTTCTGAAGTTCTTTCCTATTAGGGTGGTGAAGCACTGGAATGGGTTACCCAGGGAAGTTGTGAGTGCTCCATCCCTGGCAGTGTTCAAGGCTGGGTTGGACAGAGCCTTGGATGACATGGTTTAGTGTGGGGTGTCCCTGCCCATAGGAGAGGACTGGAACTAGATGATCTTAAGATACCTTCTATTCTATGACTCTAAGATTCTGTTTCTTTTGATAATGGAAGTAGTGATATCAGACCAGAATCATAGAGTAGTTAGTGTTGGAAAGAACCTTAAGATCATCTAGTTCCAACACTCTGCCATGGGCAGGAACACCTCACACTAAACCATGTCATCGAAGGCTCTGTCCAACCTGGCCTTGAACACTACCAGGGATGGAGCACTCACAACTTCCTTGGCAACCTGTTTCAGGTGCTTCACCACCCTTGCAGTAAAGAACTTCTTCCTTGTATCTAATCTAAACTTTTGCTGTTCAAGTTTAAACCCATTTTTGCAATCCATCAGAATTTACTTTTTTTCCCATATGAAAAGTTAAAGTTACATAATAATAACAGGTAAGAATCATGCTTCAAGCCTGATATATCAAACTTTTATCCACTTGATAACACTGCTCGTGATGATGAAGAAATGGCTTGTGTTAGATGGGGTTGTTTGTGTGCTTATGTTAGACTCAGTGTGGGAGATAGGGAGGTTGATCCTGCAGTAGAAACAGCTGGTTAATTATCATGGTGTTTTGGTTTTTTTTTTTAGTAAGTGGTTGGTTTCCAAGGGAGGAGCTATTTGGTGGTAGAAAAAATCAGTATCTAGTTTGGTTTTTGGGGATAGTCCATCTGCTCTAGAAAAGAGTAGCACTGTCAATAGCAGACTGTGATGCAGTTTTCATTTCTGGGAATACTTCAATGGCACTGTCTTTTTCTGGTGATGTATGTGGATACCTCTTTGTTTGAAGTCTTGGTTTCTGGACTATATGATGTCTGAACTGTGCCTTCCAGTGGGTAGTTTATGCTTTCTCCTCCCTCTTCCTTGGCTCCTTCCTTTGGTTGAGCCAGATAGGATGTTAGAAGTTTGCTAAGTGTACTGTCATAGTGAGAACCTGTTGTGAAGGACAGCACTAGATGCAATGAATAACAGTTTCAGAAATCTTTCAGAATCCAATTTGTGCAATTTTCAATTGCATGTATGACATGTATGAATATTATCTGTTAGTGAGCTATAGTTTCAGGTACTGGAGGTTCCCGTTTGGCTTTAGGGCTGGAGAGACGCTTATATGACAGTGTTATGGAGGGTCCTCTTTCTATCAATATCAAAACCAAATTGTGAGTGACAACAAACCAGGTTCTTCTTTAGCAGAAATGTACACTTTCAACTGTATTCATAAACATTGTAATTCTGTACAATTTGTGATGGTACCACTGTCATAATGAAGAAATAGGGCACTGTCAGTAACATACAGGTGCTGGCAGACTTGTCTGTTTAATTTCAATTGAAGGGGACGTTAGGCAGTGACTTCCCTAAATAAAAAAGTCCTTTCAGGTACTGAGTGTAAGTCTTGTTTGGTGTTAAACTCTTAAAGGCACCATATAATTATGGTTCTTAAGAACAGATATGGAAGAAGAGATTGTCCTAAAAATTTACATATTCAGTTTGGATCACTGTATGCTTTTTCACGAATTAAAGACTTTGTTGTGTATGAAGTGTGCATATACATATAATTTTAAAGAAACATTTGTGGTTTTGCAGGTGTCACTGTCATCAAACTTTTCAGCCTGTCGTGTGTACTGGAATCCTACTGCTACTATGGAGAAAGAAAGTTATGTTGAAAGTGTACTGCAGAAGAGTGCTCCACGTATACGGTACTGCTATGGGGCAAACAGGTCACTTCATAAACTCATCGCCATGTACCATTACTTGAGTATTTCTAAAAATCTGTATCTGACCTGTTAGGATGCTTTAGATTTGAGTCAGAGCATCTCTTGTGAGATGCCTCACAGGGAAGGATGGCTGTGTTACACCAGCTGTGTATTCTCCTGCTGGAGGACTGCTGGCTTATTTGGCTTCTGTGCTTTCCTAGGATTGGACTGGGCTGAGCTGAAAGAAAGAAGTCTGGATGAGGTTTTACTTCACTGTATTAGTGATGGTGTACTGGACATGCTGTACATGACAGTAGGCCAGAATATGATGTTGCTCAAGAGGACTGGCAGTTGCAACAAATAATTCCTTACAGATTCACTGGGCAATTCTGATCGCTAGGGACAATTTGGACCTCCAGGAGGGATGACTGACATTACAGAAATTCTTTACAGTACTGATACCAGAAAATAAATTATGGAATGCTGCCATGTATTGTGCTGCTTTTACCCATTTTTGACAGAGGGTCCATTGGGTTTTCAGGATATCAAAGTGATATTTATTTCTTCCTCTTTCCTTTACCTACACTGTGCTATACAGCCAAGCTGTCGGAAGATCAGGACTTCATTCAGTGGGGGAGGTGGCATTGATGCATACTTGTAGAGCCATTTCCTTACCCCCTGTTTCCCTAGGCTGTATAATTCCTACTGCAGCACAATATCTTTTCTGTTTACAACACCTTCCACTTTTTGAGAAGGAATGTTGCTGGCAGGGACGAAGAAGAGGGAAGCCCTTGTCAGTCCTCCCCGCATCTGGCATGTAGGACTAGTTGTCTTGCCCTGCTGTGAGGTCTTTATTCCCCGCTGCTCTTACCCCTACAGTGGGGATAAGGAAGCCAAATGAAGTGGGGAAAGACCTGTGCCAGCCTGTGCACATAGGAGACAAATCTATCATCAATACTCAGTGGAATCTGCAGCTAGTACTTTTTATATATTATACATTCAGAGTTGGGATTCTGGAGTGGTGTGTTGCTTAGCACTAACCTGAATGGATAACCATCAGACTATAGGTTTTGCAAACCATATACTTGCATTTGCAGTACTCTAGAATTAAAGTATTCTACCTGTCCTGGAGATGCTGTTCTGTTACTTATACTGGTGAATGCTTCATTTTTGCCAGGTATCTTCTGAAGAGTCAGCAGATTTTAGGAAATATGCCCCCAGTAGTATTTGTAAAAGACAAAGAAGCTGCAGCTGTAAGAGAGGTAATTGTAGTATTTGACTGAATGTATAAATATAATGATATGCAAACATGGTGACTTAGCATGGCATAATGCTTAGGAATATGGAGAGAGCTGATCGTTTGGTTGCTCTACCAATCTACATTAAAAAGCAGTCACTGCCTATATCCTTTCCTCTGCACATTCCAGAGCATTTAGCAAAGAATCTTGAGTAGGAGTGATGCTCATCTAGAATGTAAGAGCACCGTTGTAGCTATTGTCTCATGCAGACCTTTTGATGCTAGTGTAAAAAATTTCTGAAGTGAAGTTTTCAGAGAAGCTCGTAGGCCAGATCATCAGGCCAATAAAGAAATCTTAAAAAATGAAATTGCAATTTTAAGGAACAGTATAAGGTAAGCAGTTGTCTTTTGCCTTGTATAGATGATAATAGGAATGAGTTTTAAGGAGCTGTCTTCCACGTTTTAAATGTTACATATCTTTAAAATTCCATTGCATGTAATCAGTGATTTTTAATTTTTCTTTACCACAACTAACGAAATGCAGATCTTTGCATAGAGGATGTCAGCTCACTCATACTACTTCCCCCCTCCCCCCCCCCTTTTAAAATTATCTTTAATGTTTCACATTTTCTGTCAAGGCGTTGATAGTTTTAACTAGTTGAAATATTGCTAGAATAATGACGTTTTCTAGGAGCTGGCTGTCATTAGGTGTGTGAAGTGAGATCTCTCAAACAGAGAAATTTCCCTAAGAGAAAGATAACACCAGTGAGTAGAATTTCATCAAAAATGTCTTCTCAAGCTGTTGAAGTGAATGGAAAGAACATTAGTTGAAAAGAGCATGTTCACATTTCTGTACCCTGAAGCACCTTATTCTTAGATGTGTTACTATTACAACCAATTACTGTTAGTGACTTACAGGCTCATGCAGTGTGTATTTGCAGAGTTGGAGGGGAGAATAAGGGCTTCAGACTACCTGGAAATGCAGTGAAGTGTTTGAACTCTTTGTAGTCAGAAAAATTCTGAGTTTCATGCCAATGTACTGATCCACAATGTGAATGCTTTCCACCTGAATTGGTATCAACAAAAAGCACAACAACAGAAATGAAATAAACACTTCTGAAAGCTGTTTATATTCATTCTTATGCTCCCCGTAATCAACACAAGAAATTATACACAGGTAATGAGTGATTATAGAAGTGCTTTGTCATTACTATTACCCTGTTATTAACATATGTAGATGGAAGTACAAATACGTACTCCTGCAGGTCCTGCCTTTCAGTTCTGTTACTGTGGGGCCTATTCCATTAATCACTGTTTCTCAAGCTTTGTTAAATAACCACTTACTCTTTTTGAAGAGTTTTAAAGAAAACCCCTGGGCTGCCTTACCTTTGAGTTCAGTGCATAGGCATCAAGAAAATTAACCACGTAAGACAAGTAAAACCCCTCCTTGTATAAGCTCTGTCAGTGAATGGCACTGGGAAGCACTTAGATGGACCATCTTTTCACACTTTGCAGAGCATCAGATTTATGTAATCTACAGATTTGAATAACAGTGCTTGAGGTAATGTAGCTGAACCTGATTTTTAAGTATTGGAAGACAGGGAAGGACCACACAATTCAAGTATAATATGTGCAATTGGAAAGGAAGTAATATAAGAAGAAGTGCAAAGAAACATTTCAAATGAGATAACATTTTCACAATTAGGTACAGTCTCTAAGCATGGAATATACTGGATTTGTAGCATTTACTGGTTAGTTGCCATGTTAAAAGGGAGTTGAGAAGTCAGTATTTACAGGTAACAGAAGTACAAACTTGCAGAAAGGGGGAAGAAGTGAAAAGAGTCTTAGTGTAAGGATGTTATGAAAAAGGATTCCAAGACTGAAGACCAAAAAAAAATAAAATAGGAAAGTCACACAATCCCCATCCAACTGTTAAGAAAGCATATAAGGCAAAAACTTCATAGGAATCCCTGAATCAGTTACACTATTTGACACAAACTTCCTAGGCAAGAAATATAAGAGGTTATGTTGAAATGGAGGAAAATACTATTTTGGAACGGACAATATTACAAACATGGAAAATAAAATATTTGCTGTTAAATACTTGTCTATTTCTTGTGTAGGTGTGAACAAAGTGAATTTGGTACAGGACTTTACATATGTATTGTTTTTATGTGTTTACAGATTGAGGAATTGTTATCAATTGCTGATTTTGGACCTCCAGAAGCAGAAGAAAAATCTCAGAATGATTCTAGGTGGGTTTTTTTAAAGTCAGAATTGTACAAGTATCTGTTTTCATCTCTGTTGGCCAACTTAGATTGGATATTATTTGACAGGACAGAAAGTATATTTTAATTAGATGTGTACATTAGAGTTCAGCAACTGGTGTTATGAGGAAATAGAATATAGAAGAGAGCGTGTTTTTGGAAGACCTTACTGAAGAGGCATCTTAGCTTTTAAAGAGATCAGTTGGGCCCTTTTATTAACAGAAAAGGCTACAGAATAGCCTAGGACAAAGCTACTATGTAATTATTCCAGAAATTAAATGTAGAGGATGACATTTAATTTTGTGACTTTAGCTTTCTTTACTGAAGTTATACTCACTTATTAAAATGAAAGGAAAATGTTTCTGATCTCATATGCTCAGGTTTACATTCATATTTTAGTGCAGACACATTGTTGTAGGCTATTTTGTCATTGATTCTTGTGCATCGGTACCTTGCTGCAGAACACAGGTTTGCAAATATGGAAAGGAAAAGTCTATTTTTTTCATATGTAAGCGGACCTCTGTTAAGCTGTGGAGAATGACTGAATTGTTACAGCATAGTGTAAATGCTTTCAGAGGCAACTAACCCATAATGTGATTAACAGAACACAGTCTTAGAAATCAGCTGTGTTTGTTGTCTATACTCTGAGTGACGTAGTCATCAGATCTGTTACTTGAGACACATTACTTGTTCTGGTATTAGTATCTTTATTTTTATAAGGGAAGTACTTTCAGAATTTTTAAGAATTCAACACTTGATACATTTTTGGTAATTGAAAAAAAAAAAAAAAGTTTT
>NDXB01014176.1:16575-30309 GCA_002631895.1 Agapornis roseicollis
AAAAAAAAAAACCAAACCAACCAAAACAAGACAAAACACATGAGATTGAAGTTTGGCTTAATACAGCTGAACAGATTCAATCAGATTCAATGTCAGCCAAGGAGGAGTGGCATGGTGATGATTACAAAATGTGTATTTCTTCAACGCACATTGCCTAGGGGTGGTTGAGAGTAGCATAGTTCTGATTATGTTGTTAATACCAGGAATATGTTTGGAGCTGCTAATATGAAAGCCCTCCAGACATATCATTTGTTCAGTCTCTGCACAGATCTCTGGAGTTCTCATTCTACCTAGCTGCCTAGGAACTTCATGAAGGAGCTAGGTTTTGTATCTAGATGGCAGACTCTGGATCTGTTCCAAAGCTTAATCCAACTATCAAAGACCTATTTACAAACAGGTACCAAAGCTGCTAGTCCCAAAGTGGCTGCTGCAGTTGGGTGAACAACCATCAGTGAGATAATTAGTGTCAGAGAAGTTTCTGTTCACAATGTCTGAGCTAAAGGACTGTTTTTCCTGGTTCCCCATAAAAGAGGTATCAGTATCTTAGATTAGAAAAAGCCTAGATGGGTACAAGACATATTCTAAACAGGAGGGTTTGAGTTCCACCAGGAATTATGACAACTCATCCAAAGGTGCTTGCCTCATTCCAGCAGTCAAGTCAGTGCTTAATTTCTTCTGCTTAAAACATTGAAAGAGGTAGCATTTCTTCACCAAATAGGTTCCAGAAGGTTTGAAAAGAGAATCATGTAGTGGATGAATAGTTGCTGAATTCAAAACTTCAGTCCCAAGGGCCTTGGTAAAGATTGTAACTGTCCTGCTTATTGTGACCTTACATAAAAGTATGGTTATTGAAGCAAACTGAGTACTGTATGCAAGGCGCTTGCATATCTGGAGTGAAATCCATTATGATGATGTTGGAATCATTGTGGTGAACAGGCATACTTTGAACTTGACTCCATATGGATGTTACTCCGAGCTTAATGTAACACAAGGTCAGATGCAGAAGAGTTCGCAATCATTGCAGCCAAAACTGGACATTTTCTGATACCTATATAAATGTGAAGAAAGGAGTAGAAAGAATAATGCAAGTAAAAGGATGAAATAATGTTGGGAATAGATGGATTAATAAACAATGCTTTCTTATGGACAACATTTTACCATTGGGTTTCAGTGTCTAATAAGGTAGAAGCATCTCTCACACCTTTCTCCACACCTGGGCTTTGCAGAATACCTTGCTCTTGCTTGGATTTTCCAGTGCCTAGAAAGCTCCAAGTTTACTTGGATTTTACTTTACTTCCACTTTACTTGGATTGTACTTTCTGTAGTGGAAGTCCTACTACCCTTCTTGCCTCTAAAGATTTACTGTTCAGTAACAAGGGTGATGTTGCTTATAGCTAAAAGGGATTGGGAAACAGAAAACATCTGTTCATCAGCAAAAGCTAGAAATATGCTGTGTGCATTAATTCTAGACATCTCCTCTTGACTGTTGTGGCTGCCCCTGCTGTCCCCTCATGCTCTTCTCTCATGGCTGCCTCTCCTGTCCCATCACAATCTCCCCTCACCTCTCACGGCCACACCTCCTGTACCCTTATGATCTTCCTCATGGGCACCTCTGCTCTCCCTTCATTCCTCACGATCTCCTCTCACCCCTCATGGTCACCCCTGTTTTCCCCTCACATTTTCCCCCTCATGGCCACCCCTCCTGTCTCCTCATGATCTTCCCTCATGGCTGCCTCTTGTGTCTCATCACAGTCTCCCCTCACCTCTCAAGGCCATCCCTACTCTCCCCTCAGCCCTCATAATTTGCCCTCAGCCCTCATGGCTACCCCAGCTCTCCCCTCGTGACTTTCCTTCATGACCACCTCTGCTTTCCCCTCATGATCATCCGTCATCCCTCATAGCCATCCCTCCTGTCCCTTCACAATCTCCCCTCACCTCTCATAGCTGCCCCTGCTCTCACCTCATGATCTTCCCTCACCCCTCATGGCTGTCCCTTCTCTCCCCTCACCTCTCATTATCTCCTCTCACCTAAATGACACTCTTCATCTTCCTGCTTTTCAAATACTACTTTGAATTTTAAAAAAAGAAACTGTATGCACCTAAATTATTTACAATTTGCTTTGACACACCAACAGAACCAATCCATTATTTTACAAGCCCCAATATTTCTAGTCAAGATCAACAACCAAAAAGTTATCTCCTTGCTGTACTGTCAATTCTCACACTGTGTGAGGTGTGACTGTATTGTGTACCTCTCACACTCAACATAATCTCTCACAAAATATAAGGTAAACCTTTCTGTCCTGTTTAGGAATATGTCAAGACAAGGCATCCAAAAGGTTAATAGAATACCAGCTTGGAAGGGTCCTCAGGTATCACCTGGTCCAACCTTTCTCAACAAGCATGACAAGACTACATGGCCCAGCATCCTGTTGAGCTGAATTGTAAAAGCATCCATTGCTGGAGAATCCACCAGTTCTCTGGGGAGATGGTTCCAATGGCTGATCTCATTGTGAAAAATTTCCTCTTGTGTCCAGTCAGAATCTCCCCAGGAGTAACTTACGCCCATAATTCCTTGTCTTTTCCATGTGACTCCTTGTAAAAAGGGAGTCTCTATCTTCTTTGTAGCCACCCTTTAAATACTGGAACATGGTGATAAGGTTTCTCCTGGGCTACCTTTTCTCCAGGTCAAAAAACCCCAGTTCTCTCAGACTTTCCTCACAGGGCAGGCTTCCAGTCCTCTGATCATCTTTGTGGCCTTTCTTTGGACTCTTTGTTGGGGGTTGTATAATGGAATAATCTCTTAAACCTTTTAGATATTGTGACTTGGATTTAGACCTGATAGCAGCCTTTCAGTATCTGAAGGGGGCCTACATGGATGCTGGAGATGCTGGAGAGGGACTTTTCATTAGGGACTGTAGTGATAGGACAAGGGATAATGGGTTCAAACTTAAACATGGGAAGTTTCGATTAGATATAAATAAGAAGTTCTTTACTGTAAGGGTGATGAGTCACTGGAATGGGTTGCCCAGAGAAGTGGTGAATGCTCCACCCCTGGCAGTGTTCAAGTCCAGATTGGATGGAGTCTTGGGTGACATGGTTTAGTGCAAGGTGACTCTGCCCACGGCAGGTGGGTTGGAACTAAATGATCTTAAGGTCCTTTCCAACCCTAACTATTCTATGATTCTATGATTCTGTGTGTCAACATTGGGAGAGGGAGCTGCACCACAACCATTTTTTTTTGTCACTTACCCAGCTGAAACAATTAATTTCCAAGAGCAAGTCTGCCAGTCATCAGTGGTGGACACTGGCTAAACTGTCTAGATGGACTGCTATTATTGCACAGTAAATTACCTTTATTTCTACTACACCCTAACTACTGTGGCTATATAAATGAATACATAAATGAATTACATTTATTCTAAGAATTTGCTAAACTTTACTTCTGAACACAGAAAAATACTTAATATGTAACATGTACATAATATAGTAAGATGCTATATGGTTTATAGCCTTCTCAGAATACTTGCTTTACAGAAATATTGTCTTTAGTGGAACACAGCAGAAAGGCTGAGCAGTTTAATGAGAATCTGCATATATAAATACTTTTTATCTCAAACACTATAGGAAACTTATTTGCCAATAAAGCTTAAACAAGGAGAAAATACAGGTGAGAAAAATACAGCTCATTCTTTGAATATGTACTCCAGTTTAATAAAGATAAAAATAATCTACAAATGCTAAAGTTCTAGTAGATTTCATTAGTCTTATTAGCCCTACTGTGTGAACCGAAGATGTACTCCTACAGATATCCATATGTTGGTAGGCATACACCGATATACTTTCAGAACAACCCAGGGAAAATTGGACCAAACATGAAGGGATGTTTGACATTCAAAAAGCAATGATTTGCAACACCTGATACATTGTTACAACTGATTTTTAATTCCTCTTCTAAAAAGAGGTAACACCTAAAAAACAAAATACAAGAACTATATGTGCAAAGTTTTGGCTGAAGAGGTAATGACTATTTTTTTCTAACATTTTCTTGTTTGCATTTCCAGACTTTAGAGATTACAAAAGGTAGACTGAATTGTGTTTCCCACTGGAATTCTCAAAGTAAAATATTTGCACCTACTGAGGAATTGATTTCCTGATTCCTGCACACATTTTATGATTTTTTTTTTTTTTTTTACCAGATATATTTAATCTTTCTAGACATACTTTTTTCAGTTTTGGCTTACAGACCTCTAATGTAAATGAAACTGACAATTCACTGATAATATTTGAAATTCAAAACCATCAGATTATTTCTAAAACTAATTTGAGTGCCTTACGTACTAATTAGTGAATGGACTTGGAAAGATTTCTTATTGTTTTCTGGTTACTTTTACTTCTTTGTTTGTCTGAATTATTAATTCTTTTCTACACTATGACCTAGATTTTTTAGATCCAGATTTCTTTTAGCCAAATAAGTCACATAATTTAGCAAGTAATTTTAAATCTATCTTTATTGGTAAAACCAACTTGATACATATGGTTTTGTTAAGCGAAAAAAAAGATCCTGCTATAATTAGTGAGTAATTGTGATAATTTTTTGCTCTGGAAATCTTTGTTAAGCTCATATAAAAAAAATATTCATATAGAATATGACAAGGGGTAATTTCATTATATATCCTAACTAATAGAAGAGATTTAGGGATAAATATCAAGGAAAAGTTAATTTGGCCTAGCTATTGTATTCTGGCATATGACATGACTTATAGTTTTTGTTAATATTACCTAATGAAGGCTGAAGCTAGAGATTGGCATGTTTATATTACCGCTATTAATGTCTCTCATTTCAGCACAGAAATTATGACCCATTGTGTACTTTCCAAATGAAACCTTGGGTTTTGAAGAGTTTTCAAGAAAGTTTCATGCCAAGCTATCTGTCTCACAGCAGGGAGTAAAACCAGTAAGTTTTGATTTAGAAGTTTTATTATGGTAAATGAGAGAACAGCCTCGCTGGAAAGAGCTTCTCTACCCATTTTTCATTTGACAATGGTACTCAGTTTTTTAACTCTGTCATCCTTTTAATTCCTCTGGCACTGACTTGGCAGTGTGCTTTAAGCTGTAGAAACAACCAGACTTTTTGAATATGGTTAGTTTTTGCATAACTTCAGCTTGCCTGGCATTGTGCTTTGCTTTTTCTTTGTACCTTGTTTCTTGTCTTCCTTTTCTTCTTCTAGAAGAGGAGTTTATTCATTCATGATAAAAACTTGCTTGAAATTCTACTGTATTCAGTAAGAGGCTTTCTAGACTTCAGTGGAATCCAGAGCTGACTTAAAGAAACAGTCTGTGTCAGTTTGAATCAACAAACCCCGAGTATAGTAGATAACCTGCTGTTTTAACTGGATTCAAGTGAAAAGTACTTTAGCTCTTAATATATAATTTTGTTTGAACTAATCAGTTCAGGAGTCATAACTCAGTCATAACTGGAGGGCATTGTTACATAGGAAGGATGGATTACAGAAGGTCTCCTGCAAGGAGTAGAAGAATATGGTGGCTGACAGAGACCAGTGCATGACTCCTTTGGAAAGTTTTCCCAAGTCTTCTGCTTGCTCCATAATCATGGCAACACTACAACAATCAATGAAACACTCTTCTTTTTTCTTTTTGTTTTCTGACAAATTAAACATATGGACTATGCAAAGGAAGAACTTGCAACTTCTGCTTGTTGGGAAGAGATTTTGTAAAGTTAATTAATCTTTAAACTTTCAGAATACACTAACGAAAATATTCATCAGGCAGTTTTGAAAATTATCACTGAGACTTCTATGTGCTGCAGCATCTGCTTCAAAAGCAAAGAGAATTTTGCTATCATTACATCAATATAAACTGGTATAGAAAATGTACCAAAGAGTTGAAGAGAAAATGTACTGGCTGCAAATCCCTGCAAAAAGATAGAGCTCCCTCCGTCTTCCTGCACTTCCCTAGAAAAGTCATCTCTTGACACGGGAGTCACGGACAAGGCTGAGACGATCAATGTAATCAAGCGAATGCCATTTTATTAGACAAAGTGTCAACCTTATATAGAGATTCTTAGCACAGCTACATGGATTTGGCAATTGTTGATTGGGCACCTTAACCCTTAACAATACTAGGATTGGATAACACTGTCCTGGGAACTCGATCCCCAGANAATTGTTGATTGGGCACCTTAACCCTTAACAGTGCTAGGATTGGATAACACTGTCCTGGGAACTCGATCCCCAGAACTTCCCAGCTCCCCCTCTCCTCCGCCTGCTTCTGAGTTCTTACAGCTGGTGTTTCTTTTACTCCCTAATCCACGGCCTTCAATTTACCTTGACTACATGACCGTTTTCAGGCAGGCTGCCTTACACCAAGGTCTCTGGATTGCTCACAAAATGTCCGTTGTCAGACAGCCTGCCCACAGTCATCTAGGTCAATAATGGTTTTGGATCTTACTCCAGGACCTGGAATGCAGCTCTGGAAGTTAATTCTCTTGACTTTTTTAGATGCTGAGTAGTCCCTTCTCCCAACCCAACTGTTGACTGTATATCTGCAGGTATGTGCTCTTTGCTTCTGCTGCTCTGGCTTGAGAGAGCTAATGGAAAAGTGCTGACGCAGTGAATCTTGCCCACAGGAAGCAGAAGACAGGGCTAAGGCACTTGCATGTCAATCTGAGCTGCCAAAGCACTCTCCCTGTTGTCATCACTTCCTCCAGACCTGACCTGTCCAGCAGTTTAAGCAAAAATATTACTTAATATGTTATTGTTAGATGTTACTTCAAATGTTGCTTAAAAGGTGTAACTAATTAAACAAATATTTAACTCCCATACGACAACAACATGTAATTAAAACACAATCACCAAATTGTTTTATGCCTTCTAGTTGGAGATGTCTTCAAATACCTTTCCAGTGCAAATGACTAATGCCATTGGATTTAATTGATCAAAGCTATTACTTTTATCTAAGAAAAACCAACAGATCTTTTTACTCTACTGATTTTCTTTCCTCTGTTGTCCTGAAACCCACTTATTTTTGAATTTTGAAATTGTTGTTTTATGGGAAAAAAATACAAACATTGCTCCTCCCTTTTAACCTTATTTACTTTTCTTCTTCTTCTAAGTCCTCCTCTGAAATGAATTTTGCATTCTGCTATCCTATTCATTTTTTACAAGGGAAGGAATTTGAAGTCTAGTCACAATTTCCCTTTGGAAAGTCTTAAACGTGTGCTGTAGGCTAATGGACCTACTTCTAATGTGTACAATTTAATGATAGTCCCACAGGCGAAAATGTAACCTCCACTCCCAAGTGAATGAGCACTAACTCCACCTCATTTAAATAGCACCTGAGTTTGCTAAGCACCCTGCATGATCTGACAGCTGAAGGTAAAGAAATAACATATTTACAGATAGAGTTATTATGTAGGTACATTTAATTGATGGATTTTATGAAAAGCTCCCATTTTGACTACTGTGATAGAAAACACTGGCCAAATTTCAAGCGCCAACTGGACATGATCCTGGGGAACTGGCTCTAGATGGCCCTGCTTGAGTATACGAGGTTGGAGCAGATAGCCTTCAGAGGTCCCTTCTCACCTCAACCTCTGTGGTTCTGTGAAAATCAGGAGATATTCCACAGTTTTGCTGTAATGTTCAGCCATGAAAGACTCTTTCACAACTGTTTTCTCTTAATCTTTTGCTTAAACTTGTTAACACATCCATTGATTAAAACACCCTGTACTTATTTGCTGATGCCTTGTTGCAACAGAAGTTTAATGTTGTTGATTACGTGGGAGCCATTGTTGATTAAGTTTAATGTTGTTGATTGCGTGGAAGCCATTGGACGTTTCCATTTTGGCAGAGCCATATTTAATTATTTTACTTTATGAATTATCAGACAGCAGCTAAAAGCATTTTATATGCTGCATTTTAACTAACTGGAGCATATCCCTCCTCCCACTGCATAACAACAATTTTTTATACTATTGAATCATAGAAGCAATCAGGTTGAAAAAGACCATCAAGTCCAACCCCAGGACTGCCAAGTCCACCACTAAAACACGCCATTAATTAAACTTTTCCAGGAATGGTGATTTCCAACACTTTCATAGGCAGCCTGTTCCAAAGCCTTTTACCCTTTCAGGGAAGAGATTTTTACCCTTTCAGGGAAGAGATTTTTCCTAAGATCCAATCTGAATCTACAGTCATCTATCTACTCTGAACAAGTTATCTTTCCTGCGTAGCTGCCTTTTATTCCATTGTTTTTGAGTCTTTATTTACCTACACCCTTACATTTGTATATGCAAGTAAGGGTGTATGCATTTATTCTGCATATACAGAAAGTACATGGCTAATTAACTTCTATCATATTAATTTTTAGCAATAGAAAGTTATCACCCCAAAAAACTTAGAACTAATTATGTTTCAATGTACTTATGAGAGTGTGGACTACAAAGCAAATAATTTTTGTGACCACTACTGTAAAAATAGAGCGTAATTTTCTGCCAGTAATAATTTTATTAGTATTACCTTTTGACAAGATACCAGTCAGTCTACTGTTGTGGCTTGCACAGGCTTTAACGGGAGTTGGCCAACACATTGCTACGTATGAGCCATATGTAGAGAAGCAGTGCAAATGTATGACTACCAAGGCCAATGGCAAAATGGCCCTTGGCTTCAATGTGGTAAGCATTTCATTCACATGGTGGACATGTAAAGAAACTCTAGTTGAAGTAATTAGATGGCAGACACTTCAGAGACGACCTAAATTAAGCCAGGATAACCGTGTGGAGATGGGATCTGGGATGGCTTCACACACCTCTATTGCAATGCACCTCTTGCCTCCTGCCTGCTCCAGCCACAGAACCATACCTGACATCTCAGTAGTTGAAACCTATACACGCTGGTGCTGTGGCCAGTTGTCCTGGTCCTTGTGGTGTGGCTGTTACTCACCAGCAGAGGGTATCAATTCTGTTTCTGTCTTGTGCTCACTAGAAACCACATCTGCCATCATGGTGTCCCTGCCCATTGCAGGCAGGTTGGATCTAGATTATCTTGAGGTCTTTTCCAACCCAAACCATTCTGTGATTCTGTCATGGCAGGAGTAAGAAATGTGCCTGACAAGCGTGCCACTTGACATGGAAATATCTGGTAAATACAGTTCAATGGACTGACCTACAGAGATACATCTTTCATCACACTGAGGAGCCTTCCAGTGCCATGGGTGTGATACCACCATGCTCCCACACAACATCACCAGGGGTGCATCCGGTGAGTCTTGCCTGCCCAAGACCTGCACCTGAGGATCCGATAGATCCTCCTGGAGCCCCACCACCACCATGGCCTCCAGGCCTGGCAATGGGGCACCAAGGTGGGGAGGTGTGAGCCACGTGTGGGGGTACCTGGTAGGGCCTCCTCCAATGGGAATCATGGCTGCCAAGCTTCTCCTTGCCCTATTGGCTGGCTGAGATGGGCAGGGCCTCCAGCCCCCAGATGATGCAAATGAGGCAACACCTCCTACCAAATCAGGAGTGCTACTGGGTGGTCACGTGGTGACCTCACGTGATGGGCATTGCGTTATCAGGCTCCGCCCCCATCGAGGGTGACGTCACACCTCCGGATCTCGCGAGAGGTCTCAGTGGTGCCCCTCACAGGACGAAGGCGGGAGGGGCAGGTGGCAGGAGAGCAGGTGAACCCCTCCCACATGAGGCCACGCCCATCTCCCTTCGGGAAGCCAATGGTCTCGCTGACCCATATCTCTTCCCATTGGACGTCATGCAAATGAACCTCTACGTCACTTCCTGGGATAAATCGAGCGCCATTTTCTCTTTCTGGCTCTCGATGAGGAGCGGGTGGAGGCTGAAGGGTGGGAGTCAGGCGGCGGGCGCTGCTCGCTCGTGTTGAGCCAAGGTCGGGCCCGGGCTCCGGCGATGCTGGTGCCGCCGCAGCCGCCCTCGCGACCCGCGGAGTAGATCGCGACAAGCAGCAGGCGGAGGAGGAGGAGGAGCCGCGGGGCGGGGCGGCGGGCACGGCAAGGGAGGGGCGCGGCGGGGCGGCCGAGCCGGCGGCGGGGCCGGCGCTGTGAGAAGCGGGAGGCGGAGGCTGCGGCGCGGGACCGCGACCCCACAGGCGGCGACGGCGGCAGCATTGAGAGCGGCAGCGGGCGCCCCCTGCAGCCTAGCCGGGTAGGTGCAGTGGGGTGAGCCGGCTGCGCCCGCAGGCGACCCGCCCCGAGGGGTGCGGGGGAGGCGGGGCGGGAGGTGCCCAGCGTGGGCAGAGCGGCCACACCGGCGGGTGCGAGCCGCAGTGCTGGCGGCTATCAGTTTGCGGCGGCTTTAGCGTGCCTGTCTGGCTCTGCTCGCCTTGGTAAGGCGCTCACATCCCAGATCTCGCCTCGCTGGGAGCCGGGCCGCCGAGCCGTGGGGACTGGTCGCTGCCAGGGTGTGTTGCACCTTCGCAGCGGTGGAAATCCTCCGTCTCGCTGCCCGAGAGGCACCTAGGGGAGCTGAGGGCATCTATGCTGAAGCCGACGCGGTAGCTGGATGGCTCCAGGCGTCCCGCAGGTGTCGGCCCCGGCTGTCAGCTGCACTGGGAGTACCGCCGGGCTGTGCCGGTGGTCGTTGCCACTGCTTTCAGCTGGCTAAAGGGGCGCGGATGGGGCAGGGCTGTGGGCTGCCAGCCTCATTTCACTGCACGGCGGTGACCGCCGGTGTCTGGCGGGGCGTGTTGGCCGTAACTGACCTTGCTAAAGTACGGCAGCGTGCGCCCTGTTCCCTCCAAGGAACTGAAGCCCTCGTGGGCTTCAGTGGGAATAACCCCAGTCCCCGGCCCCCAGCGGACACGAGCAGGGGAGGGACTTCCGGGCGTGTCCGTGGTCGGAAGTAGAAATCAGCTTAATGAGGCAAGTCTGACAGGGAGTTGTGTCTGCTTTTAGTGCTGTTTACAGAACAGTTGGTTTGGATCACTTTTTTTTATTCTTTTAATTTCTGTCAATACTTAGGCAATGGAGCATGTAAGGAGACAACTTGACAAGTCTCAAAGTCTGTGCATGAAAAGTCTTGATTTTAGACAATAGGGTTGCTTGGAACAGTTTATGGAAAACTGTAAGGTGCACGGGAATAGTCTGCATGCAGAATTAGAACTAAAATGTGAATGGAATGCAAAATTGCATTACATATTCCAGTACTGCTTCAGCAATTCATAAATAAAAATAAGAAGTTTATGAATAAGCAGACACATCCTGTACAATGCAAGTCATTAAAGCCATTTCAATACCCTTTCCTTGCACTTGAGAGCAAGCAGTGGGAAGTTCTTTTGGTCCTGTGTTGTAAATGGAATAAAGGATAGATATTTGACTTTAGCTGCAATGGTTCATAGTACTGTACTGTCAAAATTATGAACAGCTCCCTTTCAACTGATAAATACTGACGTTTGGACCAGTGAACTGTTTGGGGAGAACTGGTTATTTTCCTTAACTGTGTTCTCTAATCAAAAAATGCATGTTTGAGCCCCTTAAAGATTTAAATACTTAAAATACAAGGGAAAGACTCTGTCTTGGGATCTCCATTCCAGTCTGTGTTTTAGAAATCTTAGTGATATTTTTAGTAATTTTGAACAAGAAAAGGGAATTTCTTCAGGGTAATATTTAACTATGTATGTAATAAATATGCTGTACTATAAGCTGTAATAAAAGCTGGTGTTTTCAGAGTTCATTTTATTAATGAAATTTTATTAAAATTTTGTACAAAAAGCCAACAACCCTCCCTAAAGATACAGCAAATCTTCAGACACAGTGAAGAGCACAGAAACAGTTCCATAGTGCTTTATGCTTTACCACTGGGAACTCCTTGGTTTGTGTTAAGTTTTACTGAATGCTGGAAAAGCTGACTTGTGTTTAAACAATCTTTCTGATTGACACCTGTAGTGCAGCTTTGTTTTTTCAGTTGTTCCTTTGCTGAATTTCAGATTGTGCGTTATCTATGCTATAGACTGTTCTGTACATCTATGTGGAATGTCTTTGGATCATACCAGGCTGACTAATGCAGTACAAATGCAGTTGTACTTCTCCCTAAAGTTGCTGGGGTCGGTGTGTGACTCTTCTGCTGATTTGAGTAGGCTCCATGTAGGTGCTTAAGTTATACAGAGTAAGCTTCGGTCCTGTTGGGTTCAGTTTCAGGCTGATGATGATCCCTAAGAGAATCTAGCTAGCTCTCCTAGGAGTCATAGTGCTCTAGGAAGGCTCCATGAATTTGAGTGGTATAGTCTTTTCTTCTGTCTAGTCTTGGATAATGGAGGCTTGAGTCTGTGTTAATGAAGCATCACAATAGTTACTTAAACCACAGCAGCAAATGTAGTGACCTAAGTTTGTTTTGATTGGACATTTTAAGTAAGATGCAGGTTGATGCACTGTATTTTTATCCATGTAATCACATACCTTAATGCTTTTTACTGTGTTAGCAACTACTGAATGATAACCATCTTTATGTTGAATTAAACGGCTGTTTTAATGGGTGTATGATTTCTAGCTAAGAAAAAGCAGAATTATTGTGACTATGAGAGAGCTGTAATTTGAGACTCCCAAAAGTTTCCAGTTTAGTTGCACCAAAAGAAATTGTTTATACATTTATTTTTTTTTTTTTTTTTACCCTGGGTTTTCTGTCAAGATAAGGTAGAGTTATTTTGTTGACCATAACTGCTCCTAGTAAGTTTTATTAGTCTAATATAATTGACAGTAAATGAAATAGTAAGAATAATATCCATTCTAATCAAGTGACTCTTTTTCTTTCCAGGAATAAAATCTGCCAGTGCTGTTACAACACCTAGAGATATTCATAGGCAACTATATATGTTTCTTCCCTCTCCCTCCAAAGACTGGATAAGCTTTGATGGTGCCAACATACCTGTAAATCCAGTTAGGTCTCTCTCAGAAGGCACAGATAACAGTCCAGAAAATGGGACCAATTATCTGTGTAATAACATGGTTGAGCAGATGTTCAGGTATGACTTCTTGGAAGGCTTGTAAGCTTATCAGAAAACAAAACAAGAATGATTGAATTTCTAAAGCATTTCTAAATATGAAAGGACAAAATTTCCCAAGCCTTTCATAATTTCCCTACTACAAGTGATCCTCTGAGCAGTGGTCTAGTGAAGGCCAGCATCCTAGAAACACATCTGGAGATCTGGCTTCTGTGTTGATTGTCTGGTCACTAAAAAGGGTTACATTGCAGCCTTTTTCTCTGTGGACCTTTTAATAGGATTTCTCTCTAATTGCCTGTTCTCATAAAATCTCTAGAAATACCTGATTATCTTGTTTACTGATGGATTTTGCAGGACATACCTGCATGCATGTGGAAAGCACATCTGTGCATCTACCCTGCTCCAGCTCCATGCCAGCTTCATATTTAATTCTATTGCATATGTTTCCTTAGGAACACAAATGGTGCTGTAAGGAAAAAACCTTTCACTGTTACTGCAGTCTGTCAGTGAAAAGTTGCCCAGAGAGGCTGTCATACCTCTGTCTATGGAGACTTTCAGTTTGTTGCAGAGCCTGCTTTGACTAGGAGACTGGAATAAGTGCCTTCTTGAGTTCCCTTCCAAGGTGAATGAGTATTGTTCTAAGAAGTAGGCTAAAAGGAAAGCAAAAAGAAACCTATTTTGTGGGACTTCTCACTTTGAAGAGGTGAAATGTTAGCATTTTTGCTTTTTTTTTTTTTTTTTTTTTTAT
>NDXB01014176.1:33756-53956 GCA_002631895.1 Agapornis roseicollis
AAAAAAAAACAAAGAAAAAAAAAAGAAAAAAAAAAAAAAAAAAAAAACCAAAAAAAAAAAAAAAAAAAAAAAAGGCCAAACTTGGAATAGCTGCCATATAGACACAAAGAAATCTGCAAAGGAATCCCAAATCACAAAGGATTCCCCCCCCCCTCCCCCAATAATCTGTTTGCTTTAAAACAAAGCAACTTATCTACTGGAAAATATTAATGAGACCAGTTTTTTGGCTTAAGGCTTTTGCATTTTCATATTGAAGAATACATTTTTAAGACTTTAATACTGTTAAATGCAAGTGTCTATGTTCAAATATTCCATTCTTTTTTTTTTTATTAATTTCTTTTTCAGGAAAAGTGCAAAATGTTTCAAATTCCTGTTCAAAATCTTGATAATATTAGGAAGGCTCGAAAAAAGGTGAAAGGCATTCTTGTGGATCTTGGGCTTGACAGCTGCAGGGAATTGTTGAAGGTAAAGCATTTGAAATAATGAAACCAATCTGAAACATGTATCACTTTTTGTGTGAATATTTTATCTGGCGTAGGTATTTATGATGGGGATCTTTACTTGGAGGATTACTCATGACTGACTACTCATATGCCAAGGATAGAATTTACTGGTTTAGTACATAATGTTAACAGAAACTGAGTTTTGGAACAAGGTATGTTATAGATGGTGATGCATATTCTCTGCTAGTATTGTAGTATTCTTCAGCAAAATGAAACAGTACAGCTTTAGGAAAAACATTGCAGACTAACAAAATATTATTTCGCAGCAACTTTCTTTGCATTCTTTTAAAATCATAAGAAGATGAAGACTTGACTATTCAGGGATATCCTGACATATATCAAGGGCAAGCCCCTGAAGGATAATACAGATTTTCAGTATTTCTGAAAACAAACAAGCAGTTAGACCGAGTATTCTCATTGCAGGCCTTTAAGCTTTATGTTCAGGGGAAAATATGAAACTTGTCTTACTGAGTTGTATTCAGGTCTGCATTTTTAAAATGTATATGTGAGTGCACTGGAGCGATCAAGACCTAGTACTATTGTTGCCTCTTTCAGGAGGAGGTATTGTGGAACAAGCAGGATGGATTCATACCATCAGATTGGCAAGACTAATACCAGAAAAAGTGCAAACACAGTAATGCAACTCAATGACTACACAGTAGTGTATTTCAGCCAGCTGGTCCATGGGTTTTTCTTTGGCAGTTTAGTGTGTTTATGTCTTTACATTGAATCAAGGATTTCAATTAACTCTTGATGATGGTGCTAAACTAAGTTAACTCTGTGGGAGTGCTGTTGTGTCTTTTGTGATGGTTTTTCTGAAACTAGGTAAATGATTAAGGTTTACATGCATAACTAATTCTGGATCATTTTTGGCTATTGCATTTAAAAATGTTTGCTATATCTAAGTATGCCATAAGAGCGGAAGGAAAAGTGTATTTGTCTAATAATTTCAGTTTTCATACTGTTTTAACTGTGTTGTAGATGACTTTTGTAATTAAACCTCTAAGAAGCTATTCTGTCTTGACCCTTTGACGTAGAAATGTGTTGATGGTGCTATTCTTTTTTGTTATGAAATTGACTGCAGTTTAACCTTTTGATTTCAGTATGGGTTTTAATGGTGAATGGGGAATAAGGTGGGGTTTTTTTTTGTTTTTTCTCTGGGGGATGGTGGTGGTGTCTGTTTATTTGGTGGTGTTTCACTTTTAATAAATGGTGATGGTGGTAACTCCAGCAAACATTTCCATTCTAAAAAAAGTTCTGTGAGATGTGGGCTAAAAAAGATACAATTTTATTTTTTTTTTTTTGCAAATAATTCTGCCTCAATCAAGTTCATAACTTCAGTTTCTTTCAGGTAATCTGTGGCTGGTTTTGGTAGAGCTTTAGTAGCAAGAAGAGTGGTTTTTAGAACTTGATTCGTAGTTGGCTTGTATGAGGATGGTATTTCTTTTTCGGTAGAACAGGCTGTGTGGTGTCTTAATAGATGAGAAGTATGTTAAGTTGTGTGTCCTCCTCGTCATCTCCCATCCCCAGTATTAGAATTGATTTCTGGACATTCTTGTGTGAGGAGGCTGAACAACTTAGGAAATGGTAGGAAATGATGTGATACAGACTTGACCTGCCATCTGGTCTTAGAATTGGTCTTAACCTGTGCTAGTAAGGTATGATAATGGACAGTAGTTTATGAAGAAAGTGAAGGAATTTCACATTCAATTAGTATCTCTTTATTGCTTGGAGACTGAATAGTTTAGCTTTTAGGCTAAAAGTTTATCATCTCTGCTAGGAAGAAAACATGAGCTTTTGGGCTACTTTGCCAGTTTGATTCTGCAATTACTCTTAAGTACTTTGTAATGTCAGAGGTTTTCCTCTAGTAAACTTTTTTAGCTTCTTTAACATATTGTAATCTTTACGTCTTCATTTAAGCTCTTTTTGTTCTGGAAAATGGTGATCATTTTAATACAAAAGCAGAACATTTTTGGGGTAGGCCATAAACTTAGAGAAAACTTTTATAACTGTAATTCACACCAGCATGTTTGGATGAAGAACTGTTAGTAAATCTTAAGTCTCTTCATATGTTTTCTTTATAAAACATATGTAAGAAAAGCATCATGTTTTCTAAGGCTGTGGGATTTGTCTTGTTCCATGCAGGGGTTCTTTCTAAGGTGTTTTTCTGTCTTTAAGAAGGTTTGGCTGAAAGGTAGATAGATGGCTTATTCAGTGCTTAGATGTTGATTGGAATAGAAGGGATTGCTGATTAGAATGGAAGGGGTCTTCTGAAGTCCAGGTTCTTCAGAAATGCCTAGCAAACAGTAATGTAGTTATTTTTTTCATTAAGTTTGTGTTTGGATATATGTGGGCCTCAGAAAATTGGAGAGGAACTTAAGACTTTTAGGGTGGTAGCTGGCTTTGACTTGAGGGTTATAAACGCTCTGATGGGATTGATTAGAAGAATGCTATAAGGAAAGTTGTTTACCCTGGCACAGTTGTTCCAGATGCAATAATACTGTTACTTTTACAACTTGAGAAAAATACTGCTGCTCTTTGTTTTCCCAAGTTAAAAACAGAGCAATGCTATGAAGATTTAATGCTAAACCCTGTTGCAAAGTAAGCCTTAGTGGTAAGTTAATAAATTGAAGTAAATAGTGAAGGATTACAGATTTAGGAGGAGGAAGGTAGAGGGAGAAAGTATCTTTTGTGTTCACTGTGAACTTGGCTAGAAGCAATGGAATTAAAGTGTAAATATTTTCACTCCTACATTTTCAGTAAGTATGAAGTGTTCAGAATTCCTACTAGATTACAAGGCAGTCATGAACAAGTATTTGAAGTAAAATAAATGAAATAGGGATTAAAGTAACAATTTCTTGGAACTGTATTTTGGGATCTGTATACAAATACTCTATGGACTTGGCATTCATCTGCTGCTTGTGTGGGTTTTCCTTTTTTCTTTTTCCTTGCTTTGTATTGAGACTGTTTTTGTATTGAGAACAGACTACAAAAGCAGATTATTTCTTGTTTTCTTTTTCTCTTTCAGAATCTTAAAAGTTTTGACCCAGGTGAAAAACACTTTTATAACACTTCATGGAGTGATGTCTCTCTTTGGGAGTCTGTGGGCAAAAGGAAGGTATGTATAGTTGTGTCAGAGACTCTGGGTAGACATGTATGTGGAGTTGCTGAATTTCATCACTTTCAGAAGTCCTGGAAAAGTTAAAATACACTTTTTTATGGTAAAAACTGCAGCTTTAACATCTGTTTTCAAAGTACTATTAGGAATAATCTTCCATTTCTTCTGTATTCTTCTGTGTAATGCAGCTGGTTATAGGGACTATGTATACTGTTTCCTTTAAGGATGCAGCCTTCAATGTTGAGTATTTAAGATGTCATACTAATGTTCTGCCTTTTTAGTGTATTCTGATTTGTAGTCTTAACATGCTCTTATATACAATATGTTTCTTTGGAAGGGTGCAAATATGATTGCATGGATGCAAGTGGGTTAAGCTGAAAGTGGCTTGGGAGAGGATTGCAGTGGAAAACATGTTCCTGTTAGATCAGTGTATGTGAAAAAGCTTTCGGTTCTCTGTGGCTGGAATCTTGTGTGAACCTAGTATCTGCAAGAAAGGCAGGGTTGAGATGAACAAACCAATATGATTTTACATGCTAGAAAGTTTCTAAGATACTATGTTGAACACAAGAATATATCCAGAAGAAAAGGTAGTCTTTTCTCAGTTTTGCTGAAGAGTCTTGGGGCTCCTGATTGCTTCCACGAAGAAGGCATGTCAACAGCATGTAAAGAGCAGTGGGTCTGTAGTTTTCATCCTGAATCCAAAGGTAATGGTTTAGAACAGTGTGGTGGCTGTTTGTCAGGGGTTTTGGACTGTTTTTTGTTTTTGTTTTTTAAACCTGGCTTGGCGATCTTTGAAACAAGCAGGGGCTGCCACATGCGATAGTTGTATATTTATGCGCTCAACATACAGGCTGACCACACAAAGCCATTCAGTCTCTGTCAATCTGTCATTTAGTAGAAAGTGAGTCTTCCCTCCCTTTAGGACCTTTGTCTGCTTTGTTAGTTCTCCTTTCCTGAATTTGGCTTCACATATTTAAGATTGGAAATTCATCCGTTCACCTGAATTTGTGGGTGAGAGTCAAATGTGACTTGTTTGACTGGGTTTGTAGAGACCCAAGCACTAGCTTCTTAGCGCCACTTCAGATAAGGCTTACAGTTACCTCCAGTCAAGACTATTTTCAGTTTAGCTGAATAAATCTTATTAATGGTTATACTCCCCCCTTTTTATTTCTTCTTTATGCGCATGGAAAATGTCTCCTTCTATCAGGTGTCCTGGCTCCAGTCAGCATATTTTATGAGCTCTAGCCTTGCTGATTCTATTTTTGCCTTTTTCCTTAGTCAGTGGATGGAGAAATTTAGTGTTTGGAGACCTGTGTTAGATGAGAAGGATAGGTTGTACCTCTTTCCCAGACACAAAACAGGGAAGAGGAGGGTGAAGACAGAGAAAATGAAGCTTCCTGTCTAAAACTTACCAAAAGAGGTGGGCTTTGGGTGGTGTGTTTTTTTTTTGTTTGTTTGTTTGTTTGTTTGTTTTTTCCCTCAATTCTCTGGGAAAAAAAAATAGTCATTTCATTGAAAATGGAAAAGAGCTAACATTCATGCACTAGAGAGGGAATCTTTCATCCCTGTTGTCTGGAGAAAAGCCAGGCAGAGAGACCTGATCTGTTACAAGAAGAGAGGATGTCCTGGGTTCAGCTGTAATAGTTACTTTTCGCCTTCTTAGTAGCTGGTGCAGTGCTGTGTTTTTGGATGTAGGATGAGAACAATGCTGATAACACACCAATGTTTTTGTTGTTGCTGAGTAGGGCTTACCTCTGTCAAGGACTTTAATGGCTCTCACACTCTTCCAGTACGGAGAGGCACAAGAAGCCATGAGGGAGCAGAGACAGGACACCTGACCCAAACTAGCCAAAGGGGTATTCCATACCACAGCACGTCATGCCCAGTATGTAAACTGGGGGGAGTTACCTGGAAGGCCCAGGTCGCTACTCAGGTTGGTCTGGATATCGGTCGGTGCGTGGTGAGCACTTGTATTGTGCATCACTGCTGTTTATTGTTTTGGTTGGGTTTTTTTTTTTTTTTTCCTTTTCCCATTTTAGTTTTATATTCTCTCCCCTTATTACTAGTGGAAGTAGTGGTTTTGTATTATACTTCAGTTATTGGACTGTTCTTACCTCAGCCTGTGGAATTTATATTCTTTCAGTTCTCTCCATTGCTCCAGGAGCAGGGTGAGATAAAGAGGGGGTGTGAGTGAGCGTCTGTGTGGTTGTGAGTTACTGGCTGGGTTTAAATCACAACAGAGAAATACAGATCCTGACTCAGCTAACCAGCATGACCGTAGTATCTGTATCTGTCCAAAAAACCAAGATTGGAATCTCTCTGATGATGAACTTCAGTATAGTGTTTGTAATGTGTTGCTCCAAAACAGATTTGCCAAGCTATGTCTTGTGGATACTAAAGTTGTTCCTGTCTGTTTTCTTTAAACAGCTGTGGTTCCTTGACATTTATCACTCGCATATCTTGGCATCATGCTGCCTAGGTTTGGAAAGAAAGAAGTTGGTCCTTGAGGATGTTCTAGAAGTTGTTGCCATAGGGGAAAAATAGTTGTTTGAACTACATTGGAAGCTCAGTAGGTTGGAGATGATGTTTATTTAGATGAGTTGGTGGTTTTACCATTAGTACTGTTTTTAGGGAGACATTAATAATTATAGAAGAACTTCCGATTCTTGGAGGCTGTTGTGTCTTTCTGCTTGTCTCTAGGTTGTGGGGAATGTGAGACTACACAATGGAAAGTGTTGCTGCAGTATGGGGTATGTTCTTTGGAGTGGGACTCATCAAGTTTTCCTAAATACCTCTAATAATCCTTTTTGAATTCCATTTGTACAGTTTAGAGTTGTGTTGGTCAATCTCCAAGATACTGCTTTTGTTTTCTAGGTGCTCTAGAATTCTGTTAAATTATCTATAAATCCAAGAAACTTTTGGTCGCATTTATGGACATACAGAACAGCTTAAAGCCTATGCAGTGAGCACATGCTGATGAAATTATTTTCTAATAACACCTGTTTTCTAATGTGTCTGTGTGGAAGAGTTCTGCTTCATACAGAAACAAGATGAAGGTAGCAGGCTCTCACATACTTCTGTTGAAGCAGAATTCTGGGGATTTTTTGTTGTTGTGGTTGGTTTGTTTTTTTTTTTTTTTGAGTAAAGTAATGGGGCTTTAGGAATTGTCTTCATTTGACAGAACTTGAGGTATAGGACTTTTTTTTTTTTTTTTCCCCTAAAGTGTCACAATTCTTGCTTCTGTCAAAAAATAACTTACCTAAGAAGGCATGGAACGTTATTTCCCCTAGACTTAACAATATGCTGGTACCGGCATGGTTTCTTAGTGATATATTGCAATGCTTGTTTGTGTAAGAATAAGAACACTGTACCTAATAACATTGTTCAGACTTTGTAGCAAAGAAATACTGCCAGTGTATTACACTATGGTATAAGTTTATGGGTACAGAAAGAGCCAATCCAGAGATGGGGTGAAGGGGAAAGTAAAGGGTGTATGGGTCCAGTATTTAAAAAACATACGAACTTTTCTAAGCCTCAGACAACAAATTAAGTTAAGCAGTCACCGCTCTGTCACCTGCCTTCTTCAGAAGTAAGGCGAGTGAGGTGCAGCTTTTAATAATGCTCTGTATGCTTCTTTAGTTCAGTGGTGCCAGTGGCCTTTCTCTACTTAGTATACCTTAAATGTAAAATTGAAGCCTCTTCTAATCTGCTGTACTGCTGTTTACTAGCAGCTAAGACCAGGCACCTAAAGCGTGTAAGTAGAGGATAAACTGATAGTTTCACAGTGTACTCTTCAGCAGTCTTAGCCAGTCACTTTGTCTGACACAGTCTTTTGAATCTGGAGGTTAGATTTTGATTCTCATCAGGAGCTAGTAGATGACACCTTCATGGCTATATGAAATGACAGAAATATAACTGCACAAATTTTTGCTGCAGTTCTCCATATGTTATCTCTGACACATACTTTGGTGATCTAGCTAGGCTGAGTGGTGTTGGAACAGCTTGTTCCCTTTGGATGGTGTTTCTTAAGGGGCATCACTAAGGTGAAAAACACATCTGAAGGAACAGACAAGTTTTACTAGATGTTTCAGCATGCAGGTTTGTCACCTGGATGCTGCCTTGACTGATTCTATAGGTTTTGACAGGAACTAGGCTTAACTTCTTAGGAAGATAGTAAGAAAAAATGGTTGATAGACCTATAAGCTTTTCAAGAAGAGCAAATAATATTCATATGGATGTGAAAAGTAGTGTTGTCAAGTGATATGTAATCAAGGGAGCAAGCCACTATTTAGTAGAAGATAATTATTTTTTACAATTAAAGTATTTTATGAGAAGAATCTGTATGTTCTATAGTGAATGTGCTAGAGGAAACTTCTTAAAGAAATTACTGCGATGGGATGCCCGGTGTGTTGAGATAATACAAAGACGTCATTGCTACTGTATCATAAAAAGGGAGTTTTATTCCTTTCTGTTATTAATCTGTCTCCAAGAGAATGTTCTGGGAAAAAAATTAATATTCTGTGGCTTTTGGAGAGTTTTCAGTGAAGAGTACAGTATTGAAATATGGAAAAAACTCTCACCCCTTCTCTTTTTCTCCAGTAAATAGGAGGTGGTTCTGATCTAAGTAATGCTTTAAAAATGTCATATTTAAAGGGCTGCTATTCTTAATTGTTGAGGCTTCACCTTGTGCTTACAAGTGGCATATGAATTTTTCTTAGCTTGTTCTGTGATTTCTGTCTTTAAAAATGGGCTTCAGAATTACATCTTGTGAACTGGAGTAGAGACAAACTCAGTTAAGGCTTCTTTATAAATTGTAAAGAGGCAAAAAAGGGCACAAATGTTTATCCCTTTAAGTATGGCATCTTTAAGTCTGCTTTTCAGAAACAGAAGAAACTGGAAAGATACATGCTATACATCCAGTGAAGGCATTTTTGACAGGTGATAGTGCAGGATTACTTTCAAAGAGATAACAGGGATTTAGGAATCAACTGGCAGTTTCTAAGTGAATGTTTTTGTTTTGTTTGCAGAGATACAGAACAAAGCCGTACTGCTGTAGCTTATGCAAGTTCTCATCAAAATTGCTTACTTCATTCAAGAATCACTTGCACCGCTACCATGAGGATGAAATGGACCAAGAGCTGGTGGTTCCTTGTCCAAAATGTGCATTCGCTTCTGATCCAAAAATAGTGGGAAAACATATCCGGATGTTTCATTCATCTAATAAAAGAATACAGAACTACACAGTCAGCATTTTGGATGGCATGCAACAATTCAAGAGTGACATCATAAACTTTACGTGTCTAAAATGCCACTTCACAGATACATTGTATTACAATATGAAGAAACATGTGCTGATGAATCATTTCGAGAACTTAATTAGTATGTATTTTGGCCTGAAACCTGATGAAAGTAAAGGGGATTCTTTTGAGCTCTACTGTAAAAAATGTAATGCTTCTGCAAACAGTGAAGATTCTTTAATGTATCATGTCTTGACAGCTGAAACACACAGAGACCTGGAGAACAAACTTCGGTCTGTGATTTCAGAGCATATTAAGAAACCGGAAATTGTGAAACAAATGCAAATTGCTCCAAAGCCTCCCCAAAGTATGGCGGTGACTTCTCCATCTGCAACACCTGCCAGTTCCATAGTAGATTCTGTGTCAGCCCCATCTTGCATCCAACTTGCATTTCCACAGAATAATCAAAACCAGAGTGTGATGCAGCCAAATACTGTTCAAAACACAGTTGGATCACTGACTGTTCCAAGTGCCTCTGGAAGCCTTCCACATACAACTTCTGCTCCAGTTGTTACCCCCCCCCATGTTGCTCTTGTATCTAATAATCTTTTTGTAGGTCAGAATAACATGAATATTCAGCCATCACCTTCCCAGCCTATCATTGTTTCCCATACGCTCCCCCTTAATCAGCCTGTGGGGACTGTGGCCCCTTCAGTTCTTCCTCTTAATCAACCTGTCAGGCCTGGGCTCTTCCCTGTTAATCAAAACGTTGGTACCATAAATGGTCCACTTGCAGCTGGAGCACTACCTGTTACTCAGGCTGTCAGCCCTGTAAATCAACCAGTTGCACCAGGAGTTATCTCTGTCAGTCAGTCATTTGGGAATGTGAATAGACCCATTAGTCCCAGGGTCCTTCCTGTGGCACAGACAGTTGCTTCGGGTGTTCTCCAGCTTAACCAGCCTGTTGCTTCTGGGATTGTTCCTGTCGGGCAGAATGTTAGACCTGGTTTTTTTCAACTTAATCAACCTGTTGCCCCAGCAGTTATCCCAGTAAATCATCCAGTTCAACCAGCAGTTTCTCAGAATACAGCTTTTTTGACTCCAGGTTCTATACTTCGGCAGTTGATTCCAACTGGTAAGCAGGTTAATGGGATACCTACGTACACACTTTCCCCAGTTTCAGTTACTTTGCCTGTACCTCCTGGTGGGGGAGTAGCAACTGTTACACCACCACAAGTGCCCCTCCACCTAATGCAGGCTGGGACAATAACTCAGTTGTCCCAGTCACGGGCTAGTATACCTTCTTCTCCAGTGGTATTAACATCTCAGAATATATCATTACAAGCCTCCCTTCTTGGTCTTGGAACAAGTCAGGATACCAAACAGGCTAAGCAGTGGAGGACCTGCCCTGTTTGCAGTGAACTTTTCCCATCAAATGTCTACCAGGTGCACATGGAGGTGGCCCACAAACAGTGTGAACAAAAAGTGGACAGAACCCCACCACCTGACAAACTTGCAGCTTGCGCACCCTTTCTGAGGTGGATGACAGAAAAGGCGGTGCGGTGTTTTTCTTGTAAGTCTTTTCTGTGTGAGGAAGAGCTCATGAGACATCTCTTGATGCATGGCTTAGCTTGTTTGTTTTGCACGGTTACTTTCCATGACTTAAAAAGCCTCATAGAGCACAATAAGACAACACACAATGGGAAAAAGCAGTTACATGCAGATTATAGCAACAGAGGATTTCAACTAGGTAATGATGCTCAGGGTGACCTTATATTTCCTCACTTTGATTTCAGTACAGTGTTACCAAAAGAAGACATTGGTGAAAGAGAAGTACATTTGGCTGTGCTTGCTGGACTAAATTCAAGGACGCTTGTCCCAGTTTACATCAAAGTGACAGCTCAGACAGCAGAAAAGAAGAGCAGATGCATGAGAAAAATGTTAACCTGTCCCTTTTGCTATGGTACGTTTGCTGGTAAAGAAACCTATGAAAAGCATTTGAAAGAGCGGCATCATATAATGCCGACTGTACATACTATTTTAAAGACTCCTGCTTTCAAGTGCATCCACTGTTGTGGTGTGTACACTGGAAATATGACTCTAGCAGCTATTGCTGTGCATTTGCTCCGTTGTAGAAGTGCTCCCAAAGACAGCAACTCAAGTGTGAAGATGCAGCTTGAGCGTACTGAGAAGAAAGAGCTACTGCTTGTGAATGGTGAAAAGCATGATTCTGTGACGCTGAAAAGAAAACAATCGGATTCCTGCTTTGTTGCAGAAGACCAAAGGAATAAGGACCAGCAGCCTCTGAGCTTAAGTACTGGCATAGCTCTGTCTCCAGAAAAAGAAGTGAATTCAGGGGTAGTGCCTTTTAAAAGACAGAAGATTAGTACTAGGACTGATATGAAGAAGCTTCCTTCTAGTGAGGATCTTTGCCTTCTAGCAGTAGATCCTACACAGTATGATCACAGTTCGTATGAGGCTCAAAAGCAGTTTTTGACAGACTACTTCCACAAGAGGCCGTATCCTTCCAAGAAAGAGATGGAATTACTTTCCTCACTGCTGTGTGCATGGAAAATTGATGTTGCATCATTCTTTGGAAAAGAGAGGAATATATGCTTAAAGTCGATGAATAATCACAAACCATCTGTGCTGCTGGGTTTCAGTATGTCTGAACTAAAACATCTTAAGCACAGTTTGAATCTAAAAGATGAAGCATTAGATATATAAACAAGCTTTTTATAACAGCTAAAAGGAACCCATAATTGCATCGTTATTGATTTAGCCGTTTATTGTATTCTTTGTTTTGACTTGCAGACTGGCCTGTTGAAGGGTGCAGTAGTACAAACAGTCTTGTTCAGTTGTGACTTACTGTGAAAGGCACATGCAGTTGTGTATTTGAAAAGTTAAAACCTTCAGACTTGCACATCTGGAATTTGTTTTAGCTTTGTACTTTTTATGGAGTAGGTTTTTTATTTTCTCTTCCCGTTTCCTTTTTTCCCCTTCAGGCTCCCATTACACTTTTTATACCACCATGTAAAACATTTGTCCTGTTGAAAACAGATTTTATTTTTCTGCAATGTTGTTGTCTTTTCTAAACAATAAAATGTACAATGTTGGTTAAAATACTGAGGTAAACTACGTGAAAAAACATATATTTGATTATTTGTGACTTAAGTCCTAATTTTTTTAACCTATTTTTGTTTATCTACTGAAGAAGTGATTGTAACCTTTGCGTCCATTGCCTTTTCAAATTCCTGATGCACTGGTAGCAATAAAATAGATGGCAGTGTTCTTTTTTCCTCAGCCAAAATACCTGTGCCAGTTAAATCTGATGACTTGTATTATCTAACTAGTACTAACTTGGTGGGGATTGAGTGACTTGGTGGTGCCCTTTGAAGTGTTATCATTAACTGACTTGAAATGGTTGTGTGTTACCCGTTAAATCTTGCTAACCAGAAGTGGTGTTGAAGCCTGGTTGTTTAAATACCTGTTCAAAGCTTGTGCAGCTATAGTAGCAGCATTTAGTTTCTTTTTTAAAAAGCGAAGCCGCATTGGAGGGAGTCAGATTGCTCTGGTACATGGAATGGATGACATCTGTACACATCACTTATCTGTGGAAGCCCTATCCAAATATCACCAAAGGTTGATGAAAAATGCAGGTTTTGTTTTAAATAGCTGTTGCATGAGGTTAGTAGGGGGAGGCACTGCACCAAGGAGTGCCTCCTCTCCCAGGACATTGGATCTTGGCTCAGAGTCTTTTGAGGCAGAAATTGTGCAAACTGCAACTGGATAGATTGGTAGCATCAAGACTTTAAACTGTTGAGTACCTGGACCAAAGAACGATATGTAGTGGTTGTTCTTCATTGTCCTCTAGAAAGAGTAAGAATAGTATAAAACCCAAATAGCTTGTTCAATGTAAATTACCATCCCAATTACAGATTACGGAAGAGCTGTTGGGAAGGTTCACTTTAGTTGAAGAATAAGCTACAGTACTGGTGGCCACACTGGGGCCTTGTTTCGTACTGTTCTTTCTTTCTGGGTGTGCTTGGTTTCATCTTGCTTGTCAGACAGTGCCTCCAGTGTTCATTACTAACCGGTTATATAATAAATAACTTAAAATATGCATTTTTTTTTTCCTACTGCTCATCCCCCTCTCTCCACCCATCTTTCCCAGGAGAAAAAGAAACGATGGAGCAGGCTCTCCCATCAGTTCACTTGTGCCTGTGTTACAAGGAAAGAGTGATGTGCAAGCTTATTTCTATTTTTTTTTAATGCAGTAAGTGTACTTTTGCCCTGTGCAGTAGTTTTTAAGGCAGGCACGGAATGTTTTTGGTGCAGCTTCTAAAAAGGCATGACATTTTTTAGCAGAATTTGGTGGCTGCTGCCACAGGTCCTATAAGCTATTTGAAATTCTATTTTGGATACAGTCTTGATATTTTCATATTGATCACTTCAGAGAGTTTTGATGTATTTGTAACATATGGTTACTTAAACTGGGAGAATCTGCTATTTCGAAGAACCGAGTTACTTAATAGCAGTGCTGAATAGGACACAGACACCATTTCTGGGAATGTCTGTGTATCTCACCGCAGTGAGTGATTGTGAGTAAGAAACCAGTCTGGTGATCTAGCTTAATAATAGTTCATTAAAAATAAATACATGATACTTGGGAGTAGCACAGTTCATGAGTCCATTTGAAAGATTGAGTGAGGAATGAGGATAGATGCTCTATAGAAGTTCTGAAGTGTGGGCACTCAGTTTCACTCTTAAAGCCTCAGTACTGTGAGCTCTGCCACATTTCAAGTGGTTTATGCTGGTATCAGTGGAACTCCAGCAGGAAGGAATTTGGCAGTGTTCGTTAGGGGAAGGCTTGCTGTGAATGGTTGAAGATTGCTCTTGAGGTAACAAAATGGCTTGGAGTTAGGGAGCTGGGAAGTCATTTCAGGGTTCATACATGCTGGGAACTCCAAGGGAACAGTCCAGTCTTACCAGAGTTTTCCTGCATAGTGTCCAGTGGTGATGTTAAGCATTTTCTTTATTGGACTTTGATTTCACAGTTTCAAATAAACCAACTTCCTAACTTTCTCTTAAATGTGTGTGCAAATGATTACCTATCTCACTGCTCCCCTTCCCCCTCTTTAATATATTCAGGCAACTTGATGTGAAAGTTTATTCTTTGGTGCAAAATAGCTGTTAAAAGATGCAGAAGGTAAGTCTGACCTTAAAGCGGTGATCCAGATGCTTTAGGTAGACTTCAGTGCATTATATTAATATTTTTTATTATCTCTACTAACAGTTGCATGTTTTTGTAGAGACTGGTGTCCTTATGTCTTGGTACTAATTTGCTGTCACTATGTGCTTCTGCTCTTACTGAGTAAGGACTGCAGAAATAAACAAAACCAGATGAATTTTGAAATCTGATAGTGACTGACACAGAGTATGGTTGTGGCTTTCAGGAAAGCAGAGGAGCCTGAAAACAGGCAAGTTACATCAGTGGCTTTAGCTACATCAGAGTTTTTGTTGTAGGCTCCTCAGGTGTGAAGTCACTTGGTTAGGAAGCATTAGTCTGGAAAGATGCTGCTGCCCTTGTCTAGGGCTGCGTGTGGGCAGTGTGATAAATGCCTCTCTGGTACTTTTCTAAGGGCAGGGCCTGACACACCTGGTATATGCTGCTGGGGAAAAAAAGTCTACCAAAGGGGCTGCCTTCTGCAGACTTTCTGAATGTAAGTCCTTAAAAGACAGGAGCAAAGCTCTGGTCCACTGGAATACTGATTGGTTTGCAGCATGATTGTAGCAAGTACTTGTTCCTTATGGGAACCATTAAAAACAGCTGCGTGTATTCTGCATCTGAAATCTGTTGGTCTGGAGAAGTCTGTTTGCATTTGGGAAATACGTTGTTGTGTTTTGAGGTTTTGAGCAGAAAAATTGTGCTTCTGAAATAGTGTGATAATTTATTATTTGAATATATAGTAGGAAGGATTATAATGTAATTTAGTCATATTTCTTCTGTATATGTTTATGTGGTGGGAGTTATATCAATACTTTTTGATGAACTCATGTTCCGGAGGGCGACAAAATCCAAAACACCCTTGTAATTGGTTTTCAGTACTGTGTTCTTATGTAGATCACTGCAGTTCACTATCGCATCAGACTTTTCCCTTCACTGTTCTGAGTTGCACAGGAAAGCTCAGGGGCATTTACGTAGCTGTTGAATATAATTTTGGGTGTGCAATTCCCAACAAATATTTCTATAAAACTATTAATTCTACTGCAGCTGGCTCTGCCATTTTCAGGAGTAAGTTTGTCAAACTTAACTGTGGACACGCTTTTCTAGGAAAGTTACTCAGTGCTAAAGATACATGGATAAAAACTGCAGTCTAGTAGCAAGAGAAAAAAAGACCAAAAAAAGCCTTCAGAAAATGTGCATAGCTTGTGTTAAGGGTTGGAAGAATTTTCTCTCCTTTCTCTGCCAAACATATGTGAAAAAGATAAATTAGGGGCATTTATGAACAAAGCAGATCTTTGTGGTACGGCATTTAAAGTTTAGCACTTTGGTTTAGCACTTTGGCGGCCGAGCAGGTGGAAGAGGTGGTCGGTCAGCACTCGGTTGGTGGGGTGTCGTGAGTTATCTGTCGGTGGTTGATGGGATGCTTTATTCTTTTCCTGTATCATTATTATTATTGGTGGTAGCAGCAGTGATTTGTGTTATACCTTAGTTACTAAACTGTTCTTATCTCAGCCTGTAGAAGTTGCATTCTTTTGATTCTCCCCCCATCTCTCTGGAAGCAGGGGAGGGCAAGAAAGGAGGGTTGAATGAGTGAACGAGCTGCATGGTTGCTTGGGTTTAAACCATGACACTGTGTATCTCATTTCAGCTGTTCTGACTTGACAGGCAAGCTGCAGTCGGGACAGTTTCTCATTTTACTTGGGTACCAGATCCGAAAACATATGACATGTGGAAGACTGTCTGTTGTGGACTGGGCTTGTTAGCTGTCCTGCCATGCATGTGGTATGTCAGCAGCATCAGCTGTTGGAAAAAGTGATGCAGAAAGGATGCTAAGGGAGCCTCTGTGAAATGCTGTCTTGGGCACATTAGGACCTACTTCCAGTACATGCGTTGTGAAATAATTTCTAGGTCATGAAGGACAAGTGCCATAATGAGTTCATTTGTTAAGTCATCTTGCATAGCAAACACACACTACCCCATCCATCTGCCATAGGACTGACATCATGGTATGTTAGGGACAGAGGACTGGATTACAAGCTTTTCAGAGCTCTTGGAACAGCTTCCTCTTCTGAACTGGGCAGAGAAGGATGGTTGCAAGGCCGTTTCTCATTTGAAAACAGTTGCCTTTGAAAGCATTGTCAGTCTGCTGTATGTGCGACCATGCCCAGGTTCAAATTCTGATTAATGCTACAGTGGCCTCCTGTAGTCCTCAGCAAGGCTAAATGTGTAAGATGGGCTGGTTAGAAATGATCCTGCATGTAGCATTGTGTGTTAGCAGGGGCAGAACCAGAGTGTAAGCAGTACATATGAATCTGCTCTGTCTTGGCTTGCATATTTTGGAATAAGCACTCATTTTAAGGTAGCTGTTGGGACTGTGATCTTCTTAACGTTACAAATGATATGAAGAATGCAAGTCTATTAACCAGACCTGTTAACAGAACAGAAGCTGTCAGGCAGCATTGGTGTAGAGAAGAGCCAGTATCCTATTTGAAGAACTTGAGTGTTGGGGCTTAATACAACATCATGATTTATAAACACATGCATAAAGGTTAGCCAGCATGAATTTTCCTTGGCACAAACAGAGGTTGGAATGTGACCACGTCCGTGTTCAGTGTGGGATCATACAAAACCATTGCTGGGGTATGGTCATGAGATTCAGAAATGATGAGCGCAGTTGGGCAAAAAGCCATTTTTGAGGTGAACTTCAGCTGAGGGGAACTGTGTGAGGTGGCTGCCCCTGCTAGAGAGAGGATGGCTGCACAGGGCTCGGGACCTGGCTCCTTGTGTTTCGGTGAGAGTTGCCAGTTGTAGCACTAGAAAGAGCATGCCCCATCTCATGCAGTGTTCAAGGCCAGGTTGGATGGGGCTTGGAGAAACCTGCTCTAGTGAAAGGTGTCACCTGGTAGCAACCACAGCACAGTGCTGGGCAGTCTCCATAGGGATAATTGCCTGCTCGTTTCTGGAGCAGGATGCTGGCGGCAGGCTGAAAGGGCAGCTGAGGAGGGCAGGGCACTTGCTGTGGGGGTTTTGAAGTCGAGCGGGAGCTCCCTGATAAAAGCTGTGTGAGGGATGGCTACTGCCAGGGGATTTGGAAAGGTCTGTCTGTGAGGGTGCGGAGCTGTGCCTCACACATGCTTTCTCTTTCTGGGGTGTGTTTGTAAGGGCCTGGATTTTGCCTTGACTGGAGGCAGGTTCAAGCAGGTCTCTGCAGAAGTGAGGAGTGTGAAGAGGGCTGGGGTCCCTAGATGCCATGGGGGAGCTTCTTCAGAGCCCCTCTGAGGCATGAGTGCTCCTGTACTGAAGGCGCCTTGAGCTATCAGGAGACCATGTCTTCTCTGGCCCTTCTTGCAAGAGGGACCTCTGCCAGCAGGTTTTTCTGATACCATTTCTGTTCTCTATCAGGTGTATTGGAAAGCTTGGACTAGAGGCTTTCTAATAGGAATTATTCAGAAATATTATGCTTCTAAGAAATAAAATGTGAAATATTTATTAGCTATAAAACTTAAAAATATTCCAATAAAATTATTAAAAAAAGCACATACAATCCTGAATGCTGTAGTTTGGGGAAGGAGGGAATGACCTACAACAGCCACAAGAGCAGTGAACTCGGTACTCCCCAGGCTCCTGAGGGAATAGAACTTAGAAAAAAGATGTATTAAAAGAGTCTACATTTTCTCCATAGCAGATGCTTCTGTGTGCTTCTCGTGTTTCCTGTTGCCCTGAGCCAGGTGTATCTCTGGGGTAGTGAGGCCAGCTGCTCATAGACATACCTGAAAGTATTGCTGTGGGTTTCACACTTTGTATCCACTTTCTGTTTGGTTTTGGAGGAGGCAGAAGAGAAGTGGCAACTCTGCCAGATCTGTTATTTCCATAGAATAGTTAGGGTTGGAAAGGACCTTACAGATCATCCATAAAACTGTTGCCTTGCATTACTTTGTGACTGAGCGCTGTTAGATCTACTTGTGCTTTTGCTGGCCAGGTTTTCATGCTGTAGATGGAGTATTTGCATCATGCTGAGAAGTAGATTTCTCTCGGAATCTGCAGCTATAAAAACATTTGATTACAGTGATGTTACTGTTAGACGATGTTTAGCTGCTGGGGCCAGCCCTGTTCCCTCTGTGGGTGGGAGGTGGATTTTTAAAGGAATTAGAAGGGCAAAGACTTTCAGGGGCAGCTGGGATAGGAGGGTTGAGTTGTACAGGAAATACTGTGTTGGTGACAAGCCCTGAGCAGGGCAATAAACCCTGCAAGGGTGAATTTTTAAGCTTTCTTTCCCCTCATACTGCTAAATAAAAATACACTGTCTGTGCTTGCATGACACGTCAGCTTTGCCTCACCTACCCTGTGTCTGTGCAGGTTGTGAGCTGCAGTCTGTGACACCCGAGGTGTGCAGTCTCAGGCCTCCTGCACTTGGGTCAGAGGAGACCCCTCTGGAGAGCATGCCTGAAGAGCAGGTGGAAGCTATGCTAGGTGCTATTTTAATCCAAGACTCAATGTGCATGTAGCGGGGGGACGGAAGGAGGGTCAGGGCAAGCACTCGCGTTGCAGCCGGTGCAGGCAGCCCCAGAAACCACATAGAGGGCTGTGAAGGAGAAGCAAAGGGTTGGGGTCAGGCACCCAATTAAGGCTCAGCCCAGCAATGTCCATGCCTCAACTTAATCCTTTTTCTTTCCAACACATACGTTGTGTGCAGGTGGCTGGTGCATCAAATAGTGCAGTGTTGCTGTCACTGGAGTGAGAGGTGCTGTGCCCTGATGGTCATCAACCATCAGGAATGTTCAGTTTCTGAACTGGGGCTGGATCCTGTGCACCTTGGCTCCTCACAAGTCTTCCCAGTCCTCCACTTGGGGAGGCCCCTGGATACCAGACAAGAAATGATGCTGACATCTACTGGTTATTACTCAGATGCTGGTATTCCAGTAGTATGTAATGTTGTTTCTGAATGATAGACAAACGGTCCAACAGCTCTTGACATCATCAGACACATTGCAAGGTTTAGCTTCTCTTGTCTTTCCTGGTCTTTATTGGTGGCATCTCCAACTATAACTTGGTTTCCTCATTTGCTAGTTTTTCCTCGTCTAAATTAAGATAACAGTGCTGAATTTACTGTAATTTATGGTATTTCCATGTCTGTGAACATGATTAACAACCAGGGTTTCATTAAAAAACCTTAGAGGTACTTGCTTTTTTACTCAGAAGGATTGGAGCTTGAGAGTGTGTGTGTCTGTGTCTGCATAGCCTCTTGAAATGCATGGTCAACTTTGTAGATGGCTAGTGACAAAAATTACTGATATACATTTGGCTGACTTCCATACCAACAATTGAACACATCCATACATGTCCCTGGTGTCAGATGTGCTTCTCAAAATGCGTTCATAAAGCAACAAGCTAGTTTAGGTATTGGAGAATTACATTCTTGGGGCAGTCCTGAATACTTCCCTATGGGCATCTGCAGGAAAAAGTGTATTTGTGTCAAGCAAGGAAGACTTGTCAGGCCTGTGCAGGCTCGATTTTGAGAATGAAGTGGCACAGAAGACAGAGCTGAAGCTGTTGCAAAGGGCTAGGTTAGGAAAAACAGTTCCCCAAACAGTTGCATTCCTGCTAAATTAGAAGCAGAAGCTGATGCTGTGGTGCCACCTATGGGGCTTCTGCGGGGAACCCTGGCCACAGTGTTTGTGTTTTTAATCTTATGGTTGCAGTTTGGTTGTAAAACCGCAAGGACACAATGTCCCCCAGAGTCCACCGAAATGAATGTTTGCCACCCTGTACCTAGCTATTTCTGTGTGTAATTTAAGGAAAGTGTTATTCCCTCTCAGAAACTCTGGTATCCTGCCTTCAGCAAATACCAACCTGAGCCAAACACCTCGTACAGCTTATAAATGGCTTTCAGGCCTGTAACAGTCCACAGAAGCATTTCTAAAAAGACCCTTAGCACATACTGGATGTTGTGTTAAAAAAAAACAAATCATCAAATCAATACAGTCTACAAGAACCCTTTTGAGTTACTGAAGGCAAACCAGCAGGGATGCTGAACCTGTGAAACTGAGACAGGGGTTCTGAACCTGTGAAGCTGAGGCAGGGGTTCTGAACCTGTGAAACTGAGACAGGGGTTCTG
>NDXB01014177.1:8183-50465 GCA_002631895.1 Agapornis roseicollis
TTTTTTTTTTTTTTTTTTTTTTTTTTTTTTTGTTTTTTTCTAATCAGGTGTTGTTACATTTATAGTATTGGAAAAACTGGGGAGTATTTATGGAGATGACTGTGGTCAAAGACTTAGTTTGCTCTTGCTAATTAGGGCCAGACTAATTTGGGCTGTTGTTCTTTAAGTGTGTCAAAAAACGCTTTCCTATCCAGAGACAAGTTTCTCATGGCATATATTAAAAGTCCACAAATCTTTTTCTTTTTTTTTTTAAAAAAAAAAAAAAAAAGTCTTTTTTTTTAGAGATGTGCAAGTTGTGTTTGGATGGTGTTGGTTTGTGAAACACTTTAAAAATTCTTTCCCATGATGTCTTTTTCTTAGGGTATGTACATTAAATCAACATATGATGGTCTCCATGTAATTACTGGAACAACAGAAAATGTAAGTATTGTTAATACTGTATGTTCAGGCCCGGAAGCCTTTTTGACCATACCTGTGGTTTATGCTTTCCCTTTGCTATAAACTACATTTTGCTTGCAAAAGTATGCTAGTTGGCTGTTGACGACCAATAGCATGTTGGACAGCAGAAACGCTTGTGCTTGTTTACCTCAGAATTGAAAGAGTTGTTTCCAGTTGACGACCAGGAGAATCAGTTCTGATTTGTTCTTGCAACACATCTAAAATTCTGTAGTTGACCAAGATAGGACGTAACTGTCTTGGAGCTGCCTTGCTCTGTGCATAAAAGATAAATGTCTTTATTATGTATAGGCTGATATGCTGGAGTTTGCTGCAGTTTTATACAAACAGCTTTTATATTTTTCCATTTATCAAGCTTTATTTTGCAATAAATAAATGCATGGAAATGGGGACATCCCTCCACATTGACAAATAACCATACATTTCTGCATGAACTTCTGAATAAAGCCTATAGAAAGGAACACTTATTACCAGTTTACTAGTTCTCACTGAAGGTATTAAACAGCAAAAAAACATAATAGAGTACTTTTCAAATTACTTTGAAGTACAACCTCTTTCCCTTCTACACCATATTTAGAGATCTGGCTATGAGCTAGGAAGTGAGCAAACTGATCATTTTATGGGGAAAATGTTCTAGCCATAGTCTTCAATGAACATGGAAGAAGAACTAAACAACACTGAACTGTTCCATAATGATTTAGACAATTCCTTCCAAAGATTTTGATGGCATTTTCTGAAAATCAAGCTGTCAGAAATGTCTGTTTTATTCTGCTACTGTGTTGTATTGTGGAAAGTGCGAACTGCCTACATGGTATTTACAGCTGCTACATCTCATCTGCAGTGAGATTCTGTTAACATCCCAAATAAAATAGGAATATTATTTTCATCCCTTTGCAGGAGCTGCCATCTGATAGCCTTTCTTCTTTCTGTTTTCTTCTGCTGTGGGCAGGACATCCATGGGTTAGATACAATAGATAATATCTATTGTAGAACTTGTGTGAATGCCACCTGTCTCAGAATAAAGAAAACATAAGGAATTTCAACCTTGAAATGAAAATCTAGGGAGCTAGATTTACAGCTACAGATATAATCAATAAAATCAGTAAAACTAAAAAAAAACCCACAACAGAGCCATACTTGAGCTTAATCTAGAAAACATAAGAAAGAAAGAGGATGGTTTTTACAGTTGGATTTCTCTCAGATTCAAACAAGAACCATCTCTTTCCATGATTTACTAATATCAGAATAAATTTCCCAGTGGCAAAGATAAAAATAAAATCTTAATGCATTCCCTCAAAACTCTTTATCTTTTGTGATTCATTAATATAATTTAAAGCCACATCAGGAAGCGTTATTGGTGATGACTTTTCTGCTGTTGTTACTGACTAGCACTTTGGAGGTGCTCATAGCAGACTGAGAAACTGCAGTCTACTATCTAGGGAAAAAGCTGCTGTGTGCTAAAGCATATGTGAAAATGAGCAACACTTTGGAGAAAATAAGGTGTCTTTTGCTTTTAGATGCATCTTTCAAGAACAGAAAAAAAAAAAAAAAAAAAAAGGAATGATTCTGATAGATGGGAGAATAAACGTCTAAGCAGCATGGCCAGAGCAAGGTCATGATGGTACAGATTCTGACCTGTTGATGGTGACATTGTTACTATTTGTGATACAGTTTACCTTGTAGGAAACAGTAAGAATTCAAACTCTCTTTCCTTTGAACAAAATTTTGCGACCTTTTTCTTTCCAATTCTGTTCTTCCAAGTGAGACATTGGCAGACTGTTTGTCTGAGGCTTTCCTGCAAGATCACAGAGGCACTTGTCTTTTTGGTAAACACAGTACCATAGCAGTGCTAGCAACATTAATGTAACAGAGTATAACAGAGTAGTTTATGAAACCATAGTTCAGCTTTTTCTGTTTGCCATTTTAGGTGGTTTTGTCCACCTGCAAAGCCCATTAGTTTGAATCTTGCTGTTCAGCATTAGGAGTCATCTCTCCCAACACATCAGCACTGCAGCTCAAAGCAGCTTTGAAACTTGAATTGTGAGAGAGCAGGCTTCCTCACAGGTCACTGCCCCGTGAGAGCTGGCGGTCCTGTAGGATTAGAGCAAGCTGAGATTTCTGGTTCATGTCTTCTCTCTTTAGTTTGGAAGTAAGAAATCCAATGGGTACATTGGTCCAGCAAAACATTACAGCTTTCTTCTTAAGTAGCCCTTTTAGACCACACTGGAGAGGTTCTTTTAAATCACAAAGCAAATGTATTCTTCAAATAAGGTAATTCTGTAATTTGGTTTTCCAGTAGAAAAGAGTACTTTCCAAAGTAATAGCATGTAGTGCATCTCCAGCAGGAGTGTGACCTTGAAGGGGTGCTTCCAGCATCCTCACTTACTGTGCACTGAGTTTGCAGGGTGCCCTTAGATCTCAGGGAAGAGAGACCTTTCAGAAAAATAGCACCAATTTCTCCATTCTGAGCATTTAGCAAATGTTCTTCATGGGATCTAAACTAGTCTTTCAGACATTGTGGGTATACAGGGGGAATAGGACAAAGACAACATTTAGCCTACAGAAAAAAACTAAATCTATTCTGAAGAATAAATCCTACAAAAATTCTGAATAGCTTGTATGTATGATCCTCAGTAACAGCTACTTCCATCTGTTGTCCAACTCCCTGTTGAACTGAATTACAAGCTAAAGATACATCTGTGAAAAAAAAGCTTATTGATTCTCTTCTGTTTTCCTAAAATAGTGATGATAAAAGGTATTGTTCCTTTATGGCAAGGTCTCTGTGTATTAGTTGGAAGGAAAAAGGGTAAGAAATAAGAGTTGTAACCTTTTCGTAAGACCATAACCTTGAGACTCCTTTATAAATGTTTTTTACCTCACCTTGCAATGTGTTCAAGGCACAATTGCAATGAGGTTTTTTTTAAATAGACTTTTTCAATTTGAAGATTCTCAGACCATATTTTACTGGCTTGTCACACTGCTAAGCAAAATACCCATTTTAACAAGATGTAAGCTGCACGTGCTGAAGTTAATACAAGAGAAAGTTTATATTATAGAGTTCAAGAGTAATTACACAAGATTCACTTGCACTTACATTCTGAAAGTGTTAGGTGTAACTACATCTGAGCTAAAGTAGCAGTATTACATAGGAGGATTATAAAGATTGTTAGAGGTATGAATGAGTAAGTTTGAATAGTGAAATGGCAGGCAAAATACAGATCATTACAACATAATCACCATTGTTAAAATTTTTCTCCACGTCAATCAGGCAAAACCTTTAGTGCTGGGGTAGTGCCAAAAAGTCAAAGCTGCTGTTCTTTATGCAAGTAAAATTATGCTTTCACCAGCCCAGCTTGATTTAGGATGTTCTGAGCAACATCTCCCAGGACTGAGTTGTCAGTGATAACCTCAACCTCATGTTTCTCTTGGATACATCTCCTTTAAACACTGTCCTTGACTTAGACCTTGAATTACATGCAATTGTACTAGAAAGTTGTGGTGAAGCTATGGGACATATTTTGAATTAGGATACAGTATGTAGGCTACCACAAAGAGTCTTAATTTCAAGCCTAGAGCATATTCTCTAGACAACCTGTTATTTCATCTGAAAATGAATTTAATTTCATTCATTTCTGTAAAATTCATAGGAGCTTTTCAGAAACCTGCTTCTGAGCAACTTGGGTTGTTTTCTTTCAAATTGCCAGTCTCACTGTCTACCTTTAAGTTGATTAAGTGCCTTCATAGACTGGCAGTCACAGTACCGAGAGAAAAATCAAAGCGTTGTCACTCTATGAAAAGCTGAAGGAACTTATTTTCCTCTAAACATAGGAGTATTTGCCTCAGAAAATGGTGTACTGTAAATATAGAAGGCAGAAGAAGGGAGAGTTTTGTGGGAATGTCAGTTTATGGAGGAGCATTGAGGTTTTTTTATTGTGGGTTTTATGTTTGCATTGTGTTGTCATTGAGGTGCGTTTTTTGAGGCAAAAGCCAAAACCAAAAATACTTTGCTTTTTGAAAATGTGATCTTTGTAAGATTTTTGTGCTGCTTGCATTTCTTCCACCCTAATGATCCAGAACTAAGTTACCATGTAACTTACATAATCTTACCAGTTGGTACCTAACCTAATCCTCTCTTTGAAGTACATTCATTTACTGAAGTTCCCTGCAACATATTAAAACATTGAAAAATATAAAGACAATGTTTTGAAATTTGTTTGTGAAGAATGGCCATTTAGTCTTGATAGGCTCAATATTCAGCCAAAACATGGCTTTCAAGGCTTTAAGAGATGTTAAGCAGATTAAAGCACCCTTTTGGCAGAATGAAATTTAAAAGAAATCCTTAGGACTTGGTTATCCTTTCATAAAAAAATATTCATACCTTTCTTTATATTTGATTGCATTGTGTACATTAGTACAGATTATTTTTCTCCAATAACAATGAATTGATTGATTAAATATTTATTTAACTCTTTATTTCACAGTAAAAATGTCATTATCAATCTAACCTGATTTACATAGCTTAGAAAACATACTGCTGAAAGAGAGATGATGACCAGTAAGAACTGTATTCTTGATCATCTCTTTTATTTTAAATTCAGTCACCTGCAGATCGGTGCAAGAAAATCCATGCTGGGGATGAAGTGATTCAAGTTAACCACCAAACTGTGGTATGTATAAATATGTTCTGTGTCAATTGGAGATAGAGGTGTCATGGCACATCAGCATGCATAGAGAACAAATATGTAGAAAAATGTGTTTTTATTATTAATTCTTATATTAAAATTTTCCTTTTCTCTTCTGAAACCACATAGTTCTGAAGTTCAGCCCTGATCCTCTGAGTATCACTGAAGCTAAAAAGTTAGACTAAATAGCTGTGGCTTGGGAGATATGTTAGGGTGTTTCCTGCTTACCCAGTTGGGTTTAGTGTCGCAGAAGGTGCAGGTTGAAGGAATGCAGGGAGTTGCAAACCTACTGGAATACGTAGAACATGATTTCTGAGAACAAAAGCATGTAAAATTCCTGTAGTGTGTCTAGGGCGGTTAAGGTAATTTAAATACGGATTTTTAAACTTGGAAAGTTAAGATGAAACAAATCTTTCACATATGATAGGCAAGAAAACTAATGCCATGCAAACTACTCTTGAACAGATGCGTGTTAGTTCCTGCTGATTTAGGGTTGGTGAACTGTTAAAAACACCTTTCTAAGGTAAGGCTTGGGAACACAAAAAAGCAGACTGTCAATATAAAAAAGAACTTTCCTTTTTCCAAAGTATAAGGTTTCTTAAGAGTAGCAAAAGTCAATATATGGTATAAATTACGTGTGTCCTTCCAAATTACTTAAACAGTTAATTAATTTGACATAAAAGTATCCTAGATTGCCATTATTAATACAGCAGTCATTTGTTAAAAGCCTGTTTGCCATTCCCCATAGAGTTCCACTTCTAGCTTTAGGCTATTGTACATCACGTCAGGTCCTCTGCACGAATTAGTTTAATATTTCAGTAAACCCTCCAGCTAATTTTGATATAAAATGTACTGTACATATGTGGAACTTAACTGATGAAAAGCAATCTTTTGAGCTGTGCACTGTAATCTAATAAATCTAAGTAGATCAGGGTGAATTTCAATACTGTTTGGCCTTCAAAAGCATTGTATCCCATAATTACTTACATGTGTAGTTGATGACTAATTTCTTGATTTTTCCAGCACTAAGAAACCTTATGATATCAATTTAATAGAGAAAAACATTTAATAGTGAAAAACCAAAATGTTTACATATCTGAAGAAACACATCAACAAGCATTCAGTTTTTCTAACAAATCCTGATGTTACTATCAGGAAATTTGTCCTGTCAACTTGAAAATTTCCAATCAACTAGGTATTTTTTCTAGGGTCTTTGGAACAGCTACACTACATTTATGTGGTGGAAAGATTAGGTTCTTAATACTATCACTAATCATAAAAACATTTTGACAAGCTTTAAGATGGGCTTTCTTACCTAGTTGGATGGAATTTTGAATGTAGGTTTTGGCTTTCATATCAGTGAAGCTAGGTATTTTGAGATGTACGGAAGAAAAAGTTGCTTGTAAAAAGGACCATAGAGAGCTAAGACAAACTTAATTTTAGTTGGTGTAGGGGATACATATAGTAATAGACTAAATCACACATTTGCATATGCTCTTGCTTTGTTGCATCAACAATATAATTAAAATAATTGGCATCACTGCTATTTTATGAAAGTAACTTCCTTGTATTTTCACGTTGCTTTTCCACAGTGAAAGTCAGTAAGCATTCTCTTAGAAATGTGATAGCACCTCCCACATTACCTTTACAAAGGTGCACTTCGTTCACTTTCCAATTTATACAGCAAAAATGTTTGACCTTTTCTATGGATATTGCAAGGGGTTTAGAAATATTTTTAATGTAGACATATTTTTTTAACAGACATATTTTTAAAATAGACGAACGTCTACGTCAGTCCTTTTGTACTCTGGCCCCTGTCATAAGGAACTTATGGTCCATTTCTAGTGATCTCTTTTTCTGGAGAGAAGAGGTATTATTCCTTACAGTGATTCTTACTTTTGGAGATAAATAATTCTGAAGATATACTTTTGAAGATATAATATTCTGAAGATATTATACTTTGGTTTTATTGACTTTTTTCATACTTCATACACAGTATCTGATTCTTAAGTTGTTCCTTGTAACTTGTCAGAGATTGCCACTTGTATTGACTATAGAAACAACTTTGATGAAATATTTTAAAGATCTAAAGCCATAGGAAATTATTGCTCACATGTTGCTGTTATTTAGGTGATGTCTTGTAACTGGAGAATCAAAATCTAAAAAAATCTAACTAAATTTAAATTTTAGAGTTAAAATGATTTTACTGTGTTTTCTTCAGTTATTCCAGTGTATTCTATTTGTCAAAGTGAATTTAATACCTGTCTTTCAGTACTTTGTATTTCAAAGAATGAATATATGGGGAGGAGAAGTGCCATTCCACACAAATATATTAAAAATCCAACTTGTTAGGTTACATGGTTTAAAAGAATTACTTTTTAATAATTGAGATACAGCTGGGATTCTTTGGTTGGGTTTTTTCATTGATTTGTAGTTTGTTTTTGGTTTTGTTTTGTTTTGTTTTTTTTTTTCCAGAAAGCCCAGTTTCAAGCAAGCAGCATGACAAAGTAGGAGAGTAGTTAAGTGACTTATAGTGATTTTTATTATACATATCCTAATGGTGTGAGTCAAAAAAATTTAAATTCTCTATTGACATCCTCTGCTTGCTTGTAGTGATGCTTAATCCTCACACTATTTGTTTGGCAGTGAAATCAAAGGATTTCAAGTGATTACTCTGATCTTTTGCTACATTGATCGAAAACACGCGTAACAGTGTGTATTCCACTTGTTGCTGGCAGGATGTCTGGAATGTAAATACCTTCTGAATTTTTAAAATTAAACAAAATAAGATTAAGTCTAAAGTCAGTGAAAAGTTAGTGTTCAGAAAATTGTCCATTAAATTTTGGTTTACTGAGATTAGATAGCTCTATCAGTCTTCTGCATTGCATTTGCCTTATAGAATACAGCTGGTTTTTAATAGCTCTGTATCTAAGAGGCATGACTCCCCCACTGAAATTCAGAGGATATAGGCACTGTCTTCTCTTAAAGTTCCCTATAAATTCCATCCTTAATCTTCTGTAAAGGCTGTCTGTTTAAAATATTTCCAGCTTAAACAGACACCCAAGTCATCCAGATGATTCAGAATCTGGACTGTGCTGTAGTACTCATGTTTCTGCCTGTATATAAGTCAAGAGTGTGTTTTTCCTCAAGATAGTCCTCCTTTTAGCCAACTGAAAGGGCAGGAAACAGTATTAGTGTTTACATGAATTATTACTGTTCACAGTACACTTAATGGTTATGTCAGTGATAAAGCAGTAGAAGAAATACTCCAAGCAGAAAAGAGGAAGGTATAGACTTAAGGATGGTGTAAGATTTTTGAATAACAGGCCACTCTATGTAATGTCCTGTGCATAGTTTCTTTATTTTAGAGGCATTTTTGGCACATTGTATTTACTTCTAAAACAACTATGATAGGACTTATGGATTTAATACAAGGATGTATCCTGGGCTGCATCAAAAGGAGTGTGACCAGCAGGTCGAAGGAGGTGATCCTGCCCCTTTACTCTACTCTACTCTCTCTCTCACTTGGAGTATTGTGTGCAGTTCTGGTGTCCTCAACATAAAAAGGACATGGAGCTGTTGGAACAAGTCCAGAGGAGGGCCACGATGATGATCAGGGGACTGGACTGGAGNACATGGAGCTGATGGAACAAGTCCAGAGGAGGGCCACGATGATGATCAGGGGACTGGAGCATCTCCCATATGAAGACAGGCTGGGAAAGTTGGGCCTGTTCAGCCTGGGGAAGAAAAGGCTGCGTGGAGACCTCATAGCAGCCTTCCAGTATCTGAAGGGGGCCTATAGGGATGCTGGGGAGGGGCTCTTTATTAGGGACTGTAGTGACAGGGCAAGGGGTAATGAGTTCAAACTTAAACAGGAGAGGTTTAGATTGGACATAAGGAAGAAATTCTTTCCTGTGAGGGTGGTGAGGTGCCGGAATGTGTTGCCCAGGGAGGTTGCGAATGCTCCATCCCTGATAGTGTTCAAGGCCAAGCTGGATAGAGTCCAGGTCCTTTCCAACCCTAACTATTCTATGATTCTATGATGGTATGGCATCCGATAGACATATGGATTCCCAAAATTTGTGTTTGTTGCTAAAACTCATTGGAACTCATCATATAGGTGATGGAAAAGAATGTGTTTTATTTGTCAAAACAGGTGAATATGATCAGTTATCAATCATGGAGAAGCTGATATGTTCAGTGTTTTTAAGACCTGGAAGTTACCATTGCAATTGGATTTTTTTGAATCATGTAGTGTATAGGTAAGAAACACCTAGGTTTTATATGGCATCTCTTGATGTGAAAACTCCTGTAGGCTCTTGTGGGCCAAGCCAAGTCCACAGAAGTGAGTTGCTGGAATTCTTTTTGTATTTACAATGCAAAAACTTTGAGGATATTTTGCTAAAATTCCTGTGAAACATGATAGGTGCATTTACAATATCATTCCTTGCTTTTCTGTAAGGGTGAACTCTTAAGAAGGCTATGATACCTTTCTAGATCCTTACACTAACTTAATCTCTGCTTAAAAAAGTAAAGAACAGGTTTTTAAGATTCACTGTACAATTAGTGAGAAAAGTTCAACTTCCACAGAACTCCTTAGCATTTGTGGGGAACTGGCAAATTACAGCTGGTAGGAAATGCTGAAGTTGGGGAACACATGAATCTCGAGTATGTGCATCCAAAATGGAGTTTGCAGTAGATGTCTTCTTATTTTAGGAAAACAAAAACAAAATACCTAGGAGCAGAAAAATGGCATTGCAAATATTTCTGTTTATTCAGTTTTTCTGCACTGTTTAGAAGTATCTCTTTCTAAACCCAAGCTAGGGTTTTTTGAATATAGATTTCATTGAAAGCCTTACTAACTTGGCTTTGAAGGAAATAGTATTTTTAAAGAGACTCAGTAGGTAAGTGGGCTGGAAGAGTATAATGGAGGGGACACACAGCACTGTCTGCCCAAGATTTTCACATAAGATGTTTATACAACAAAACTTCCACTAATAACATCTTTCATTTAAAATAATATGTTTATTCACTTATGATGCTTGACTTGAACAACAGAGCAGTGAAGCAAGATCATAAAAGTTCAAAAGAAATATGCCTCATGCTCAGCTTCCTTCTGTTGCTGTTATGCGTGTGCTTTTATGGAAGAGGAGATAGAATAATAGCTCCCAAGTAATAATTTTAATCCTTTCCAAATCCTTGAGTTTCCTCTGTTTATAATAGTTTGATAAATGGAATTTACATCTAAAAGCTTTTTAGGTGTATTCAGAAATGTAATGGAAGTTCTCTGCAGTGCTGTATCTTGAATCCTCTGTAGTTTTTCAGGATATGAGGACCATACTTTGATTTTGACAAATGTAGTCTGTCCTCCAAATGTCCTCTCAAAATTTTGGTTTAATTCTTTAATCTTTCTTTGCAGTCTTCATAACTGCTTTGCAATACTGATAGAAGAACTAAATTGGCAAGATCCTCTCAAAAGGAAAAATCTTGTCGTGAATTTGCAATTGCATTTAACATGGAATTTGTGTTGAGATTATATGGGTTTGCTTATGATTTGTTTTCTACATGGATATACAAATGCACATAGAAATAAATTATTTTATATCCCTCATGCCAGGGAACTGTAATATTTCAGAAATGAAATGTGTGAGGGAAGATGATCTTTTGTTTCTCCATGGTAACAAATACTGTATGCACTTGTTCATGGAGTCTGTTTTCTATTGATCCCTGGGGCTTGCTCAGAGTTGATGTGTGAAACACACCACTTTGATGAGCACAGGCTCATTTTTATATAACCAGTGTGCTGTGTCAGTGTGGGCATCCACTTCTACTTCTAGCTCTGGCACGACACATCAGCTAACAAACAAGTCATTGTTGCATCTTGTGTTAGAGCAGCGTAAGCTTGGCCAGCCCACACTGCTTCATGTTTCTGCCAAACTTTAAATAATTTCCCTTTGTACATTCTTCATGAAATTTTCACGCTTAACTACACACCTTTGTCACCAGCCAGTGGAATTAGTTCAGTTGCAGCAGAAGGCCATGCTGTGCTGCCTTTCAGCAGCTACTTGTCTCCTGGATGATAACAAAGCTTAACTATGTGCGTGCTTCTACCTCAATTTAAAATCAACCTGCTTGTCTTAGCTGAAAGCTTAAACCTGGTTGACTGTGCTCCAAAATAGAAAGGGAACACTGACAGCATCACTCATAAGTTATAAATGATTGTGGAAACTGGTCCTTACTACCTCAGGCTTCATGAGTGACAGGTCTGGTCCTGTGACCTGGACACAGACCACTTTTAGTGTGCTCTTTGATCTGTGCTCTGGAGGACCTGACCTCCACTCTGCTGCAGTTATGGTATGCTACAGTACTTGAAGAATATATGCTGGTGTTGTGGTTTAACCCCAGCTGGCAACTAAGCATCAGCTAGCTGCTTGCTCATTCCCCCCTACTCCCTGGTGTGATGGGAAGATTGTTGGAAGGGTTAAAGTGAGAAAACTTTTGGGTTGATATTAGGGCAGTCTAATAGGTAAAGCAAAAGCCACACACCAAGAAAAGCAAACCAATTACTTCATTCATCACTCCCCATCAGCAGGCAGGTGTTCAGCCATCCCTAGGAAAGCAGAGCTCCATCACACGTAACAGTTACTTGGGAACAGAAACACTATCAGTCTGAAGGTCCCTCCTCTCCTTTTTCTTTCAGTTTTATATGCTGAGCATGACAACATATGGTGTGGGATATCCATGGATCATTTAGAGTCAGCTGTCCTGTCTGTGTCCCCTCCAAACTCCTTGTGCACCCCCAACCTGCTTGCTGGTAGGGTGGTTTGAGGAACAGAAAAGACCTTGGCTTTGTGTAAGCACTATTCTGCAATAATGAGAACATCCCTGAGTTACCAATGCTGTTTCCAGCACAAATCCGAACACAGCCCCATACCAGCTACTGTGAGGAAAATTAACTGTATCCCAGCCCAAACCAGCATAGCTGGGCACGTTAAGCCTAATCTGTGGAATTAGTATGCTATTGGTGGAGCTATGTAATGGTCAAGTACTGAGAGGTTCAGATTGCTATAGTAGTCCTTTCAGGAATTAATAGAAAAAACTGGTGCAACAGGAGGTGCCCATCCTCTCATATAACTGTGACATGGGTTCAGTGGCCAGACACTGTATTCCTGAAAGTACTCCCTGCCAACTGACTGTGATCTTGGTCACCTGTTGCCATTTGCTATGTCCCATAAGTCACTGAAAAGCATAGAATTTTATTTTTTTTTTCTGTCCTGGCTGTACCCCAGCATGAACAACTATTACTGAGCCCTGGTGTTTTACTCATGTGGCGAGATGAACATACGCAATTCAGCAGGCTGTCATGTTCTGTCATGAGTTTTCTTTGGGGGGAGGAAAAGTTATTTTGGAATTGATGACATAGACTGCTCTGCACAGCACTGACTGCAGTTTGGGAGTACACACATAGGCAGACTTTGGAGGCACCAATATCACTTTTAGAAGCAGTGTAATTGTAGTAAGAGTTCCACTGCCGTACCAGTGGAATTTTTCTGTGGATGTCATTGGTGGGCTTTCTTAGTTTCAGCGCTGGTTATCGCTAAGTTACTGAGTCAGTCGCCAAATCAAGTATGTTTATGCAAGCTGTACTCATGATCATACTCTTGAGGGTGTATCTTCTAGAAACTGCTGTAGCATTCTGTGGAGAATTCTTGTGGTCTAATTGTTAAATTTATCTTTTTGCACAGAACATATGGGGAGATGGTGAATTTTCATTTATGTATTTTGTACAATTGCTTTATGTTTTGCATTTTTCCTTATAAGGTGGTGTTTCAATAGGAAAGAGGAAAAAGTCCTTTAAGAGGTGCTGTAAATGGTATTAATATTTCCAGTGGAAATACTGAAAGATAATATGCAGCCGAAACCTTTTTGCATATAGTCCTGATAAAAATTATTTTCATGGCCTTATAGTAGTGGCTGTTGACTACCATTTGCATTTGCAAGCAATTTAAATTACAATGTTAACAGTGTGTTCTTGATGGTGGATTTTACAGTTAAAATTATTCTTTTAAAATTTCTTAGTCTCTCTTATGTGAGATGCATGATTTGAGCATATGTTTGTTGCCCAGGTAGAGGATAGTAAGTAGAATTGAATTTTTCTATTGTTAACAATGTTGATGCCTATAGAACAGAATACATATTACATTAGTCTTGTCTAATAGGAACAGGTTAAAAGGCTTACTGTTATTTAAGTTCAGGTACTTATTTGTATTTGAAAGGAAGGCAAGTATTATTCTACTGCTAATAATCTTCACTTTAACTGAGATTGCTGAAAATTGTAGTACACTGTAGAGAAGGAGATAAAGGTAAGGAGAGATGTCTTCAAAATTGTGCAAATTAATTCACTGATACTACAGTTGTGCACAGCATGAACCATGTACAAGTTAAAATTCAATAGTTTTGAATACCTCTGTATTTTCTGTGGGTAGCAGCTATGTAAGTTAAACAGCCGATCTTCAGGTTCCAGCCTGATACTATGTTACATATTTCAGTATGTTATTCTGGTGAAGTTAGGAGTTAATTGTGAGGAAGTGTAAGACAGTGATAGTTACTGTAAAAGTAGATCAAAACAGTAAGAAAAGCAAGTTAGTGCTGTGTCATAAGGGAATAAAAATTAAAGCAGGGAAATTCTGTGCCTGATTTGCGTAGATGTAGCCTGAATATGGAAATTTTTATTAAAAAAACCACCTCAGTACTGGCTTAGAACACCTTAGTGGCTTGAATGTTTATGGCTGATGGTTTTAACAGCAGTAAAATGGAACAAAAAAGAAAAGAACTCTTACGTCTAAATAAATCACTGCTTTATTATGACAATTTCTCTCAAATTTCTATCCATGTCTTTGTTTTAGCTAAGTGATGCCATGTATTTCAGCTCAATTAAAGGCTTTTTGGTTTGGGTTTGTTTCCCTACTCTCCCCCCCACCCCCCTCCATTCTCTCCACTCCTCCCCCGTTTGCTTGGTCATTAGTGACTTTTAAGGATTTTTTACAATTTATTTGTAAAGACATGTTGATTTATTTTCACTATATGAATTCAGTCTCAGGAAACATCTGCTTTAAGGGTAGCAGCACTGTTTAGCTGCAGGGTTACTGGGGATTTCAGTTTATTTATACATTGAAATGCAGGGATCGAAAACTTGGAATTACCAAGTCACTGGAGTTGTTCTAAATTATTAAGTTGTGATAATGTAAATTTAATCTGCAACAAAGTTATTTAGATATATATGTATGTTTATATATATTTATTATTTTAATTCAAGGACAGCCATTTTGGAAATTTAAATATGAGCATATGCAACGCACACACGCCTCAAATTCCCATTGTGAGATGAAGCACATAGCAGCACAAATGAGTTACTGTAAGGCGAAAGTGGCTGTGGTGGGTTAATACTTCAGGGTCACTCCTGAGGAACATGTTCCTCATGCTGTGTGAAATATGGACAATTCATCTACTCATTTCCCCTGAGGAAGGATGAGGCTACCTGTGTCCATACTGCAGCTTGATCTGTGAGAAACTGGGGTGTGATCCAGTCTGTTTAAATCCTGCCTGGGTCTCCTTAGATATTTTATCAGCAGTTCAGTTTCTTTAGCACTCACCTGTGGCCACCCAGGGATGCTGAAATTTCAGGCAGTGGAGGCCTGTCCCTCACCAGAAGCCCTGCTGAAATGAACATAGGTGCCTGGGCTCTCCATATATTCCCTGGAAGCTCCTGAAAATGAGTCCAAGTGAGGATTCTGATGGCAGCACCTTTATTCATAATAGTTTAATGTCTGTGCCCTTGCTAAGGAAGGGGTAAGGCCTGATCATCACAACTTGGATTTCAGACCCTGTTTCTTGCAATAAGTGTGTAGTTTGTATTATGTTAATATTATAAAAAAAAAAACCAACCCTGTGACTGGAAATTAGGATGAGAACCCTCACTTCTCTGCTCCCAGTGTAGGGACTCGATGGTTTCTTACCTGTTGTATGACTGGGCTTCATACTAATGTATTCCAGTCAGCACAATGCATTGCCTTCAGGGAAGGCCTTTAACCTGAAATTATGCACATCTTGGTGGCTGAGACACCCCTCCAGATTTAGAAAGACTGAGATTAGTCCCTCTGAGGCTAAATAATACTGAGATCCACATTTTGCAGGTGTGCAGAAGGCTGGATAAAATCCCTCCAAATTTCTGGTACCTGTCTCCTCTGGTTATCTGTACTCTTGGTTGAAGGGAGTGTTGCCTTGCAGTCATCATGCTGGAGGCAGCCAGTCACTGCAGGGAAGAGCAAGTAGTCAAGTACTTGCTTCACATTTCAGAGGTACATCAAAACTGGGTAAACTGAAATCAACCCTGTTTTTCATAGCCATACATGGAAATAGGGAAATGAGTCCTTTTTTCCTCAAAACCTGTACCTATTCACTGACCCTACATCTACAAAAATAGGATATAGTCAGACCCATAAAGTTGGGACTCTGCTGTTCCCAATGGATATACTCATTTATTTGTTCTAGGCTGTTGCTAGCACTGACTCAAAAGCAAAACAGTGCAGTAGCTCTGAACTAAAGTTTGATTGTATCAGTGAAAACTGAAAGGTAAGCATTGTTATTAAACAGTGTCCAAGCTTCAATGCAGAACTGATTCTGTGTCCCTGGATAATTCAAGTTTTGGTTCCCCATGAATGAAACAGATGCTTTTCTCCATTGCCGAGGTGTTCTGTAGTCATGTTAATAACATTTGTCAGGTCTGTTGAATTATGGTAGAATTTAGCTGTACAAATACCTAAAAGGAGCAAGGTAATAAAATCAGTCAGAAGTCATGCTCTGGATCAGATAGGTTTTTCAACAGGGATAAGTTATTAGAGCAGCTTAATGAGAAGCAGTAACTTCTATACTCAGCTTTCAGGTTTGGTCCTAACTTAATTCTTGGAAAAGTCTCATAATTGTGAATTTTAGTTTAAATAGCAAAAAATAAATATGACAAATACTTATTTTATACTTTGGTGGTAGTAAACAAAAGTTTTAGTGAAACATCAGAATTTTCTCAAGTAAAAGACGTGATTTTTTGTCAGTGTAATTTACATACACACTGTGTTGTGACTTTGGACAACAATACAATGTGGTGTGATCAGTGACATTCTGTGGATGTACAGAACTCACTTTAACATTGGGTTAGAATTGCATTTTCTTAAATAATGTAGCCAAGATAGATAGTCTTAATTAGAATTGTAGCATATGCAATCACATTATCATTAACCTCTCCTCTTTGGGAGAAAACTGCTATGTAAGCATGAACTTTCAGCTGGATAAATCCCTGAAAGGCATCTGCTACTCTCTTGACACTGCTTCTGCCTTCATACAGGTACACCTTTCATCTCTGTGGTAGTTCATGTTGTAAATATCCTGTTGTTTCCTCACCCAATAACCTTTTCTGGTGGCAGAAGACCGATGGCCTTCCTCCATTCTTTTTTTTAGCCTTTTTTGGCATCTACAGCTGGGGGGAGGAAAGGAGATGCTTGCTACTAACATATTTGTTTCATAGGGCTGCCAGCTGACCATCCTCATTTCTGGTCAGCAATCATGAAAATCAATATGTTAATTTAACAGCATGACACCAGATAGATTCTTGTCAGATTCTGACTTGCTTAAAGACATGCTACGTTTAATAGACAGTGATTTGAAGTGTAGTGTTGTGGGTTTTTTTCTTATGCACTAATTTTTATTTATAAAATAAACACACTTTCCTCCTAGAAGTAATTTTTTTTAGCTGAAAAATTAGCAAAAGCTTGAAGGTTAAAATGGTTGATAAGTTAAAGAGTTCTGGCTGCATACCACTTACAACAGGCAGTATTGAAAGAATAATAATTTTTATTATCTCTGCATTCCAGTAACTTTTTCAAATTAAATGTTAAAGTGGATTTTGCATATTTGCCTAGCTAGAAAATAGCACATGGCTTTGCAGGTTATATTTAGCAGGAAGATACTACTTTTTCTTCAGAAGTGTAAAAGTATTTGTACTTTTCCCTTTCACAGATCTGCGTGTCAGGAAAGGATTACTGTAACTGGAGAAAAAGCAAAGCAAAACAAAACAAAACACAGTTTTCATGAAAACAGAAAGATCCCATTAACTTTCATGGGACTCTGGTGGCCCTTTGAGCAGGAATATGCCTGTAAAAATATGGACTGTGTTCTGTTTATCATTTGACTATAATTCCATCCTCTAGATGATGTAGTTTCAGTGTGTGTTAGATTTGCACACTGCTTTTAAATAATGCAGCTGTTCCATGGTTTCTTTGGCAAACATCTGCTAGATTTTTCACACTTATTTAGTACTGGATCTTGTAACATGCTAAAAATACTTAGTTTAGGTTCATCCAATTGTATTTAAGCTGCCTGCATGTTAATATTTTACAGAGTTCCTCTCTGCCTCATAACATACAGCAGTACTCATGGAAGTCATGAATGAGTAAAGGAGTTTGGGAATACTCTCCTGGGTGTGTCTGTGTAAAAATTAAGATTCAATGTATGGTCATACTTACTTTCAGAAAAAGGGAAGATCACTACCAATTTCCCAAGCTTTTCATAAAGGGGAAAATAGATTAATCTGGAGGAAAAAAGGTCATTATAGTAAGAGTAACTTTTTAATAGTTTAAAATGCCAAAGTTCCCAGCAATTTAGAATCGGAATTCAAAATAAAAGTTCCATTCAGGCTGTTGTAACATTGTTATTCAGATGTACTTGCCAAAGAGACACTGTGGTTGTTTAGTATGTCTCCTCTTGCTTGGGGACATCTTTTGGCAGGTGATGGCTTGGGGAGCAGACCTCTAACAGCATCCCCTACTAAAGCTTTTTGCTGTTTGGCTGCAGGGGTGGAGAACCCAGTGGGAGGTGATGGGGAGAGGCAGGGGAGATGAAGATGCATCAGAGCTGATTGCAGCTACACAGCACTCCCACATGGCAGTCTGACCCTGCTGAAGCAGCCTGGCTGGCTCTGAGTGGAGCATTCTGGTGAGGCTTCCCAGCCTGGCTGCAACCTCTGGGCATATAGTGGTGGGATGAGATGAGAAATTTGAAGGTGGCCTGAAGCTGATCTTGCAGGCACCCTGACTACAGACTTGCTTTTCCTGGCACAGGCCATTGCTCTGCCTTTGGGAGGGTGACGTCCCTTCTTGCACTCCCCAGAAGCGCTGTTCATCTGGACTTGGGGTATCAATGCTTAGGTAACATAGATGTTGGCTACCCTTGTCTATCCCTCATTTACCCTGACAGTAGACTCCACCAGCAAAGGTGCTATGATCTCCTTGTCAGAAACAGCTCAACACAACTTCCCAGCACCCCTGTGGTGCTCGCTCACTCTCCTTTTCCTCCAGCTCCCCTATCTTTGCATGTGTGGTCACCATCCCTTGGTGCTCATGAAGCCCATAGTCCTCCTCCTCTTTCCTCATCAAAAAAACCCCATGTGGCCTGTCTGCTTCAAGCTACACCTTTGCACAAGGCGCCCCACATTCCCTCAGGTGCCCAGTTCTGCACCGGCTCCCAGTATTACCCAGGGACCTGCCGTGTTGTGCCTGTGCATGGTACCTGGTCCATGGGCTGCCCTTGTCTTCCCTCAGCCCTCCCTGTGCTTGGTCATAAGCTGCACTGGCAGCCAGCAGTGATTCAGGCACTGCTCAGCAAAACACCATGCTGGGTTTAGGCTGTCATTGGAGACCAATCCTGACCACCACTTGTTGATAAACTTGGTTTAACAATGTCAATTTATTTTAAAACAAGCAACAGTAACTTGCTTGGTCCTTAAAAATGGGTACCTGGTCAGCATAGTGCAGTGTTTTAAAAATTAATGGCTCAGGTTCCTTAATGTAAGGAAAGTTCTCAGCTAATACTTTTTCTTATCTATTAAATTTTCAAACCAGTAATGAAACTTTCTTATTACTGTCTGGTTTTGCAGTACATGGGCAGGATAAAGGATATGATAGGGACTTTGATATCTCTGCCCAGAAACTTGATGATTAGAAGTTGAGAATTAATAACTGTGGTGATAATGAGAAAAGGGAAGATACTGAGGATAGATTACAGAGAATACATTCAAATCACACTTAAACTGTAGATGATATATCACTAAAGTGGATTTCTGGAAGTTTTCATCTCCAGTTATAGTCACTGCCTTTTTCTCTTTTCACCCTGACCTTCCCAAATAAAAGTGCTTCTGTTTAGTTTGTGTCAATATGAATTTTGATGGGATATAAATTGTGTGGGAACTGAAAAGCATGCCTTCTATGTGGACATTGATTTTCTTCTATTTGTTATAAACAGCCTTTTATGTGACTTCTTCCTCTTCAGACAATTTAGTGGTTTCTGTTAAAAAGATGAGAAGTAACCAAGTATTGTCTGAGCCAGTCAGAAAACTCCGGTCAGGGAACTAAGTAAAAGCGGAGGATGAACTTCATTTGAAATTTATAGTAAACTCAGAATATTCCTGTGAAAAATAAAGTTAAATTGCTTATATTCATGAGCTTCCAAATTAAGTACATCAGATCACTTTGATGTGAATTTTTATTTTAATCCCCCTAACTCTCATACAGACAGTAGGTAATCTCCCTTTATTGCAGTGTAAGGCGCAATTGAAATACATGATAGTTTATCTCTGCAGATTATGAAAGTGCATTTAAAATATTTTTAAAATTGGTAGCGTAACAAACCCCTCCAGCTTTATTTAGATTCTTTTGGCTACTTCTCTAAGAAACAGATGGCTTTAAAGCGCACGTTTTGTATGCAGTGTTCTACCAACTTAAATGGCAAGAATTTTACACCCTAACTCTGCAATTGGGGCCACATCGTGTTCTTGACAATCATGTTCCGCTGTATTCAGTGGAAAGATTCCTCTTTAGAGCTCTGTCTTCAATTGTTACATTAGGGAATTAAAGTGTGCAGTTGTTTATGTATAGAAACAGCTTACATTAACAGTAGGCCTTGAATTCCTTCTTTTGGGTAGCTTATGAAACCTTGCATATGCCCTTGGTGACGTTATGGAACTATAGGGAATACACTGTTTCTAAGTGTGGTGGGAGTCTCTCTCAGTAGGAAAATGATAGTGTAAATAGCAAAGTACTTTTTTATACAATTGTATTTCTAAGACACAAAGCTTGGACTTACAAAGACTTGGGTTAGGTGCTGTTGAAACAAAATAGAGACTTCACTGGGATGTGGGAATTGAGCCGAAGTTGATTACATTCCTGTTTTATTTTATTCAATATATAACAGCCATATGCCTAGCACACTGGACTGAAAATAAGAATGCTAGTCTTCTGTGAGAGCTGGAAAATATTTCATAAAGATGCATGCTGTCAAAACCCTATTCCTTTGTGTACAATAACATTAATGTAGAGGTACATCCTGGATATAGTGAATTTGATGTGGTGAAAATGGGACAGATGGGTTCACAGTAGCTGAGAAAGAGTGGTGAGGTTTGAACCATGTCTGTAATTCAAAGTTGTTGGCAAGCATTAGTATTGGTGATAATAAGCAAACAAAGTGAGTTTCACTGTAATAGGGAGTAAGGTAAAAAATAGTAGCAACAACCTACTTAAACATAGGGAAAAAATACATATTTGTGACATATTGCGCTATAACAATGATAAGGAACATCTGCATTCTCTTAGTTCACATTGCCTAATTGTATTTTTTTAAATATATTAACATGATACAAAGTAACCTTTTCACAATCACATTACCTTATCACTTCAGATTTTTATTTTTCAGTAAGAATTTAACTTCTCAAATGGATAATTTTCTTCTGAACACTGGTCTTGTACAAGTTGTGAAAGCAGGAAAATATTTTAACTGTGATCTTTTAAGCATCTGGAAAGTTTGTTTGTTTGTTTAGGGAAAAAAAAACCAAACCACCAGGTAGAAAAACTGTCAAGTTTACAGAAATAATCACTTCCCAAGTCTGCAGGCCAAGATCTTAACAGGATGTATGATGCTGTGTATTGCCATTCTAGGTGCCAATCTTGAGAATGCAGATATTTAATATCTTGAAGCTTTTCAAGATAGATACCTAGTATTGAGTATTATTTAGGCTGAAAACCATTGTCATGAATTGTACTATTTTAATATTTGAGTTAGTTTTTTTGAAAATGCAAACTAAATGCTTTAGAAAGTTCTGTCCTGCATTTATAAATAAAGACTTCTTGCATTCCATGTTACTCAAGTTCTTAATTTTAGAATCTTCCAAAATGCTGTAGGAAATTTTTACTTTGGGCTAATACTCAAGTAGTGGCTAGACTACATTTCTGTCATCAATTTACTGTATTTGTTTCTGAAATCATAATGAAAAAGTACTATTAAAAAATAATAAAAGGCCTTGTGATTCTGGTTTTATTTTTATAGGAGTGTGAAGAGTAGAAGATTTTCTTGAACTGGTTTGTCCATGCATAAGCTGCTAGGAGTAGAAGTAATATGACTACATGTGATTAGTGGACTTTAAATAGTCACTATGGAGTACAAAATGCTCAGTTTTGAATTGAACTGTCAATGCAGAACCCATGGCTTTTTAACTTTCTAAAGTTTATGTACCAGAGCTCATTTTGAAAATGCTTTGAGATTTAATTGTACATTTACAGTGGAATAACAATAGTTTATTAATTCTAAAACCTGATATGATGCATATGCATCTCAATGCATTAGAATAATTATTTTAGTTGACATGATTATTATGCAGTAACTTATTTTTGACATTTCTAGAGTTAATCTCCTTTAATATGTATATATATACACTCCTATTATGTTATTTTACTAATCTTATTTAAAAAGGGAACATTACCTATTGAATACTGTACCTCAATTTTATTGTGATGATTTTACTGGTTACCAGGTGGGGTGGCAGTTGAAAAATTTGGTGAATGCACTACGAGAGGATCCGAGTGGTGTTATCTTAACTTTGAAAAAGCGACCTCAGAGCATGCTTACCTCAGCACCAGCTTTACTGAAAAATATGAGATGGAAACCCCTTGCTCTGCAGGTAATGAAGCTTAATCATAAGTCATACACCATCATTTTAACTATAGATTATCTCGATGCTTTATTGTGCTTCATCTCAGCAGCATATGGATTTACTCTTGCATACTTTGAAAAATTGTTTCTCTGCAGTTTGTTCTCATAGACTCAATTGAAATTAAATCTGATAATAGAACTCTTCAAAGTTAGGAAGTAATCCCAGTGGTTTTCAATGCAGAAATATAGCCCCAGATAACTTTTCTAGTCAGTGGAAAGCAAGCATACTTCATAAAATAGTAATTTTAGTTTGATTTCTTGTTAATCTCTCAGGCAGTGAAAGCTTAAAGAAAGAGGGGATGAAAAGATCTAGAGTTCTCAGTTTTATCAGTGAGGAGTTGTAGGAGTATTTACAAGGTGATTTTATTCACTAAACCACTTGACCATCAAAATTTCCTCGTGTAAGTAAAGTCTTATTTGAGTCAAAGTTGTCCTTAAGATTGAATCCTTGCATGTAAAGAGGTTTAGCACAGGATGTCCACCTAAGCATTTAATTTCAGTAAGCCTGCAATGTGCTGAAAACCATGGAATGGTTTCATTAAAGTTTTCATGTTTCACTGTAAGATAAAATGTCACTGTGATGGATTACTTTAGGAAATAAAAGTTATGTCCAGACTAATGAAAGATTATAATCAGCAGATAGAGCTAGCAATAATCCCTTTTTTTTTTTTTTTTTCAGATAAAACGTTNTGTGATGGATTACTTTAGGAAATAAAAGTTATGTCCAGACTAATGAAAGATTATAATCAGCAGATAGAGCTAGCAATAATCCCTTTTTTTTTTTTTTGTTCAGATAAAACGTTGTTTAGAAATGTATTTTCTTTGTGTAAAGATTGCATTCTTTGCAACATTTTTATTATCACATTAAAAAGTCTAATTTGAAATCATATTTGAGAGGGAGAAGACTTCTGTAAAGATTGGGAAAAAGGAAAATGAGATATGGAAATGGCACTGCCAGCAACTGTGATCTTTGCCATTTAAAATATTAAGAGATTCTTAGAAAGAACTAATGCATTGAAGAACTTATTTAAAATAAGTATGTATATATATATATATATAATTATTTTATAATGGTTAAATGCATCATTGTTTTTGAAACTGAGTAATTTTTGAATGATTGAGATGTCTTTCTTTCAGATATAAAAAACCTGACTAGCCATGTGATAAAAAATTTCCGACCAAAAGTATCTTATTAGTGTCTGAACATAAAATTGCAAATCTGTATGGATGATATGACTGTATGAATGACCATACTAGAAGACTTCACTTTATTATAGCTTTAGTGAGAATATCAATACAGAAATAAAATGCACATCATTGCTTTAAATGAGGTCAAATGCTTACAGCCTAAATCCTCTTTGAGTGAGTTTGGTACTACTTTGGAGGAATTGAGTCATTCTCCTAAGTAATTCCATTTTGCTTCACTTAATCATTTGCTGTTAGAATAATTACACTGAAAGCCCCACCACAGAAGTTTCTGACATTGGTCATTGATGCAGACAACTGCAAAAAAGCAACTAATTCAAGGTAGGATGTTCCAAAAGGGTGGGAAGAAACTGTACTGAAACTGATGTTCACCATTTAAACTGGGTCCAGTAGGAAAGTCAGGATTCCTGTGGTCCTTTTACAGTGAATGCAGTCATGAGCTTAGGTTATGGTCCCTTTTGAATACTCCACACTCACTTCCAGAAGAAAAAATCCAGTAATCTTTTAGTGTATTGTATTTGGTTTCGATTTACATCTCAGCATCATTAGCTCAATGAGGGCATTACTCAACTGATCTAACTTCAGATATCTGCTGTGTACATATCTACATATAATTCAAGTTTATCATTTTTATTCTGGCCATCAGACATATATAACAGGTACTGGTTCATTCATTTTGGCTTATTTCAGATAGGATGAGGTGAACTGAACATTGTGCATGCCTCTTTCCATTTGATGATAAAGGGAGTCTGAACAGCTAGCTCAACTCTAGATTACCTGTATTAGATGAGACTGACCCTAGATAGAGGTCTTCTGTAATTTTACAGATTTGAGAAGGGGAGTAATGACAGTATTGGTTTGCATATGGGGTTATTTTTGCCGATAGCATAGAAAATATAACTAAGGCTAATATGAGTTCAAATAGAGATGCTGTTCATTCTGATATCATGATGATATTGTTCTGATTTTACCAAACAATACCAGGAAAAGGCTAGAACCTCATTCCATGCTTATGTGTGCAGTGTTGCACATGTATGTTGAAATTTTTTTATTTTAGCGTCAGAAACAACAGTTTTCTTAAGTAGACTGAATATTGAAAAAGCTCCAGTGTGAAGTGAATACAAACTTCAGAAGCTGCATAATGTAGGGATTTGTATTGTTGATTTATGCAGATCAGAGGTGAACAGATATTAAAGGCAGCTGATGTTTAACACAGCCTATGTGACATCAGTACTATCAAACAGTGAATACTTTATTTGATTAGTAACAAGCAGCAAAAGCAGTGAAGTATAATTTTATAGCCATTCAAAAGATGAAGTAATTATGTTTAAAAAAAAATATGTTTTAAGAAAGAAACAACAAATTTCCATAAAATCAAGTTTTGTAATTGCAATTTTCTCTAGGGCTGTTCTGAAACTTCTTAATGTGCTATTCTGTCATAGGAACCTGGTACATAGTATTAAAGGAGAGGAGCAAAGTGACAGCAAATAAAAAAAAAATAATTAGGGAAAGCAGTACCATCACCTTTGAAAGCAGGAGATATTATAACTTTTTTCCTATATCAGGATGTCATGAAATAATTGAGAATATTATAACCGTGCAGTCATCCCAGAGCTAAGTTAATTGAACCATATGTATTATTCAACAGACACAGGCTATAAAGAAATTTTGACTTAGTAATAATTCTGTTAAAGTACAAAATATGAGTAAAATAGTCAAAAGACTCTAGAATAAGATATGGGGGTGAATTTCTGATAAAATTGGAATTAGAATCTGCAAACTGTCCGCTGTGGTTTTTTGGTTCTGCAGATGGACTTAACAGAGGGAAAATATGGTGTCACATTCTTATCAAATTGCATTGAGTGATGTGGGAAGGTAGGAGTTTGCCCTAATGTAAGAAGGATGATGCATAAACAGAGATTGAGTTTTGTATGCACCCACCAATGAATATGTTGAACAGCTGTTGCAGCAAATGTAAACGGTAAATATTTCAGTAAATTAAATTAAGAGACTCATTTAAATTGAGATTTACACTGGGATGTTTGAGGGCCTTCAAAACTTAATTTTAGCTGAAAATTAATAATGTTGAGGTATTATTGGTAAGTTACATTCTGCTTGTTCAGTCAGTAATTGTATGTTAGAACTTGAGGTTTTCCATTTGCAGCTACATGAAAAAAAAGACTTAATGGAGAGGTACTAAGTATGCCTGTAAGCTGGGAAAATGCTAGATGAATCTTCCAGTTCAGGCAGTATGCAGTTACTACCAGCGTATCAAGCAGTTTGGTGCGTGAGTGACATGACATCCAGGTAATTAAATTATGCATTCTGATGAAGAAATTTTTAAAAGCTTACTGTCCACTGTTAGTGATCTACATAAGCCATATACCAGCCAAATGTTCATGGTCTCTGAAAGGAAAATGCTTTTAGAGCATTCAGATGTTAACTGGCTACTAATTGGCATAAATACATCTTAGAATGTTCAGTGGTTTATTTTGAACAGCTCTTCCTTCACATTGCAGTCTTGCCATAAACTAGGAGTTAAATGCAATCTATATAATTACTGATTGTTTGGGTTTGTGTGTTGTTTTCATTTTATCAGAAATGTGGTGTTTTCATACCGTTCACAAATATTTTTATCCTTAGAATAAATATGAAAGGTTAGGGGAAAGAAAGAAGAAGGAGGAAAAGAATTATGCATACTCTGTAGCAGTCCTGAAACTGATATGGAATAGCTTTATGTATAGTAAAATAATACAGTTAGCCTGTGGCTATGCTATCCACCATTAGATAGTGAGTTTGTATTTACAAGTGCATGAATTCCAGCTCTAAGGTCAATTAGTATAGAAGGAAAAACATTCTTCCTTTTTTCTCCTTGTGACATGATTAAAGGAAGTGCTGTTGTTTTTTTTCTTTTCAGTCAATTGATGATTGTATGTTTAAATATCCATCAGTATCTAACTTCTTACAGATAATCAAAGTTCTCCCTTGACGCATTCTGGAGTCATATCCAAATTTGTATAGTCAACAGACTATGTTTTTTGTTATTGGTTTTGTAATAGTCAAATGAGACCGGTGTGGACTTGGGGAATTTTGTGGTTGCCTTTGCAATTGAAGATGTTCATTAATTTGGCATTGTACCATAAATAGTAATATATTATGCCTGCAAGATAAATCTTACTATATTTGCCTTTCAGTTATTTTTTCTGATACACTGATCTGTTATGTGACAGCCTAGAATGATATTTCAGATCACAATGTTTGAATTTCTGACTGCTACTGAATGCATTGAACAAATTAATTAAGTTTAATTTTTAAATTTTTTATTTTATTACTTGATACAGAGGTAACTTAATTATCATTAAACTCTCCAAATTTTGCTCTGGTTCAAAACCAAACTTAAATAAATGTTGTCTACTCCAAATTGTCTGTTTTATTTCTGCTTTCCACTTTGTGTTATTTTGGGGGGGTTTCAAAGCGAGACTTCCTGAAATGCTGTTTGAACAAGGCTGAAAATTTCAAATGAGAAGATTCTTGGAGCATATGAAATCTTATGTAAGTTGCTATCACACTAGCAAGCAGCTAGCTGCAAAGTCCTCCTTTGCCTTCAGGAAAATGGTTTGTTAATTAGTCAAAAGAAACTGGACTTAGACTACAGTGTGGAAGACTCTTCATCCAGTTTCTTTATAACTCAGAAAAGGAGTGGTAGATCAACATGTTTCCATGCTTTGGTTGATCTGGACTACACCTGCCACTATCAGGGAAAAGGCTCTTACTGATGTCAGTGAGGTTGCGGATAGGTTTAGCTGCCAACCATGTCTTCTGTGTTGACTTGGAAAGAAACCTTCTGACCCCTCTTAGTCACTGTCATACTATTCAGCAAGCTTATTTAAATGACATCTTTTGTATATTTAAGACAGTTCACTGGACTGTTTTGTATGTGATTAAATTGTACTGTTACAAAATCACCAACAGCTCAGTATCTGCAGTTGTTTAAACAGACTTTATTTGGGATTAGATATGGATTGTATCTCCACAATTATATATTCAGCTTTTCAGCCTCCTAAGGAGCAACAGGAACAGTAACAGCAGAGTCCTTGTTTGAGAGAAAACACTACTTTTATAATTTTTATTTAGTATTTTTCCGTATGTGACTATACTGCCTCCTTCATTGACCTAGAGACAATGGTATATTCTGTTTTCATGATTTATAAGTAGAACTAATAACCTTACACCTTTCGATCATTAAGTCTAAATAAAATGCTAACTTGCTTGCTTTTTGGTTTCTCAGCTGTATTTTAACTATATGGGAACAGGACGTTCTTTGCAGCACTGTTAAAATGGATTTGTACAAAGTATGAATTAGTTAAAGCATTTCATTACTTAGTGGCATAATTGATCTTATAAAAAGTGTATTTTATTGGAAATATTCTGTTTAATAAATTGTCATAACCTTGATCCAACATGAAAAATACATTAGCAGTAAAATCTGTTTATTAATGCAAATACTGTATAAGGATATTACCACTTGAAATTTTGTACTGGTTTTGCTTATGTGTTAAAAAATTCTATGTCTTTTTCTGGAGCAATGTTTCTCAAACTATATATTGTAGCTTCCAAGGGAGTTAATGAAAGGTTCAAAGAGTTTTGAAAAGCATTTAAAAGAATTTTTGATAGTATATATTAATTATGTTCATTGTTTAGGGAGAGAAAGCAAAAATAGTATTCTGACTTACTGTGGGCACCCTCTCAGTTACTTCAGGATTGGGGATGGGAAGAGCAGCAATAAGTCCTGGTAGGAAGCAAGTAGGGACTGCAGGGCAGCACCAACCAGGGACAAAGCAGCTTCTGGAGGAGAGGGGAGTTAAGTGTCTGTGAGTTATCAGCCAGTACTTACGGGGACTTCTTATTCCCCTGTGTTAAACTGAGCTGCTGTAAGTAAAGATGGTTGGTTATCTGTTTCCTGGCCAACTGACAGTGTGGGAAAGAGACCATAAAGACTAATGATCCTAAAGGAGGATGGTGCATCCAACATGTTTGAGAAATAGTACTCCAAAATATATTGGAATACAGATTTTGTATCTGTCATTGTGGGTTAAGATTGATGAAGAATCTGTTGCATTATATTCTTAAGGCTATTCCAGTTTTAGTACATAACTTACGAACTTTCTCTGGCAAGCTGTTCCCATGGGTCAAGTATTTAACTTTTAGGGCCTGAAAACTTTTTCATTTTATTGCTGTTTAGCAATCTCACTTGCCTTGAACAGCCTACCAAAAGGGACTGCAGCAGCAAAAAGCTCTAGTCATTGGAAGAGAATTAACTCAGTGATAGAACTGATCTCCAAGGCATCCAATTGCTAAATACTTCAGAGAATATCCATGTGTTTTTCTGTTTAATGTGCCTATGTATGGTCCACTGAATGGCTACCGTTGAACTAGAGAGCTGCATGGCTGATTTACTTGCAGGTACATAGATTGCTTGGAACTGTTGTGGTCTTTCTAAAATGCGATGCAAAATGCCATGTAGATGCACTGAACCTGCAGGCCATATTCTAAAGGCTGTCTTTTCAGCCAGAAGAGTCTGAAGAATTTTAGTTATGTATAAAATGAAAGCTGAACTCCTAAAGAATGAGGTGGTAGTTACCTTGCCTCAGCGTGTTGCGCTATTACTGCTCTCACTGAGCTACCTGTTTACTGGTGAAGTGGTGATAAATATACTTATTAAAAAAAAAAGAAAAGTGGTGACCTATTTTTAAATTTGGATTCTCCCTTTTTTTCTGGTAACACAGTTTTTCTGGTTTTGTGGAAATAAGCTGGAGAGTTGACTAACAATATGACACAATTATGGAAAATATGAAGAAATCCTAGTTTTGAGACAGTCCTAGAGGATTGTGCTTCTAATTTTATTACAGTTTCTATCCCCTTCAGAGCTCGAGGTGCCATGGGAAGTTATATCCACATTGTCACCCTGTGAGACACCACAGTCCTTCAAACTGTCACCAGTTGCACTGTAATTTCTGAAAGTGTCAGACATGGGACCAGTTCAAGGGTAGCTGAATAACTTGGGGTTTCTTGTGGTACACTGAATAACATTTCTTCCAATTGTACTCACCTTTAAGATAATTGAGCCCAACCAATTTAGATAGTTAATCCTAGTCTGTAACATAAGGGAAATTCTTTACCTGTGTCCTCTAGCGTTCCAGAAGCTGGTCAGGACCACTAGAGGCTCATGAAGCTGTTGTAAGTCCAGATCTCTGCCATGTTGAGCATGGTTTTCCTCATGTGACATACACCATAAACTGATTGATTGCCACCAGTCTAGTCTCTGCCCCTCCCCCCCTTCCTTTTATCTACCTTTTCATGCAGGTAAAGAGCTGTCTTCTTCCTCAAAGTGGAGAAGCGCAAATCCACCTACCCAGCTTGTCTTCCTCTCATTGTCTCTGCCAGTATGAGCCATGAACAACAACAGCCTCAGCTTAACAAGTGTAAACAGGGTCTATGTCACTAAATTATTTTTTGCTGAAAATGACAATTAATTCTACAGGCTACCTAGCAAGCTCCAAAGTGTACTTGTCAGAGAAGTGCAAGGTATCAGAAAGGAAATAACTGGTGTTGTATTAGCAGGTGGTTCAAGGATGTCTGTGGTTACAGTGCCCCAGATTAAAATTTAAAGGATAAAATTTTTGGTTTTCTGAAAGATATTTTTTAATTTATTTTATTTTTACCCAGCTTTGTCCCCAGCTTTATTCTTATTTTTGCAGACTTCTGTCTTTTGTTTTTAATGGTTGTGAAGTCTTTTACTTGTCTGGTTGGTTGTGTGTGTGTGTCTTTCTCCCTCTCTTCCTGTAAATACTGGCTGTCTTTCATTGGCCTGGCTACAGATTACTCACATTAAAGAGCAAGGAAAGAATTTAGCAACATCATTGTTTACAGGAGATGGTTTCCTGACATTCAGAAACCAGAAAACTTGTGTCAGTTTGTATTGCTGTAAAGGTGGTCTTGCAAAGCTTTAACATGAATATTTTAAGCATACATTTTATTATGTTTGAGATAAGTAGCACCTGACACAGCTCTGTTCCTAGAACAGGGCAGTAATTGGCTAAAGGATGAGGTGGCATGCATTATTTTTATATACAGGTTGAATAAAAAGTAATGCAATGGTGGGGGCTTTGCTTAATAAGCATAAATTTGAATGGCTCATCACTAGCTTAAAAGTGATAAAAGGCCAACATTATGAAAAAATTCCTGCTGTTGAACTTTTGGGGGTTCTGCAGTATAGTATAATGCTGCATTATACATACAGTATAATGCTACATATAATGCATGTACATACATAGTACAATTCTATATGCCAGTATAGGCATAATGCTACAGTGTTGAGATTAACACCTAGAAAATGATAGCTGATTATTCAGTACAGAAATGCCCTATTGGTCTGTCATAAAGCATTTTTAATAGTGCTGGTAGAAGGATGTTTCTACACACCCATTCAGTCAGTATTTAAAGCTCCTGTGTTATCAACACAAGGAGAAGCATTTGTGTCCTCCAGTAGTTATTCAGGTCAGAAATTATAGGTATGGTGAACTCTCTTTAATCCCAACACTTTTTTCTTTAAGAAGTTCGATTCTGAGAAGGTGGAGGGTAAAGAACTCTTTCAAAGCAAAACTCAGCATTTGTTTAATTTTATATTATTTTTATGGTATATGAAGAACTGTTGTACCTGCTGTTTTGCCATTTTTTTCTTCTGCTTGAGTATAGCTATAGCACAAGCCAAGCAACATAAGGCTTTTGTAATTCAGCAGATATGTTATTAAGTAGACCAAAGTAATCAAAGTTTTCTTCTCCTTTTTCTGCATCTGTATAGAGACTGTTAGAAAATCTTTCTGCAATTTCTAGCCCTACGATGTTTTAATAAAGACTTCAATTGGCTGGTTGTTATTTAACTAGCCAAGATACTAAAGCTGAGGAGTAAAAAAGGGATGTCTGATTATGAGAGAGATAGTGTCCCTATTATTGTGGTGTCTTTAATGAGAGAGATATGTGATTAACAGGAATGATATCCAGAATGCATGATTATTCTACAAGGGGTGTACAGTTTATTTACCTGTGAGTAAATGTTACTTTGTAAGGTGTGTGCCCAGGGGAGTAAATAATAATAAAAATCTCCAGTTTATTCTGTCTCATAGTGTGTGTGCTCTGAGGATGCAGTACCTGATTTTACAGCATCTGCAGACATAAACTGAAGCTCTTACAGTTAATTCTTAAGCTGTAGAGCAGATGGGGAGATAACATTCAATTTAATGCCTACTTATGCACCTTTTACTATAAACACTAGACTTTTTCTTTACAATATTAGTTTAATTAAGGGATTTGCTGGATGTTATTTACTCACTAAAATATTACCAATGGCTCTACTGTTTATGATTTTTATGGGCATTGGCAATTAGCTTGCTGTGCAAAAGGGAAAAAAGATGTAATCAGAGGCATCAATTTTATAAGCAGAGTACATGACCATTCATAGATCTGTCTCCTTAGCATGAGTGTTTTTTCAGTCAGTTTAAAAGCACATGAAATATTAGAACCATTATTTCTTTAACTTTCTGAACTATAGAATGTTTATAACTTTTGCAAATAAATAAAAATGTATTACATATAAGGATAATCTTGATTATTTCTCTCTTTTGAACCAGCCTCTTATTCCTAGAAGTCCTACAAGCAGTGTTGCTACACCATCCAGCACTATCAGCACACCCACAAAAAGAGATAGCTCTGCCCTTCAGGATCTCTACATACCCCCACCTCCAACAGAACCTTATGTTCCAAGGTAAACAAGATCACTTCTGGTATAATTCGAAGTAAGAAACTATTTGTAAAGTAACTGACCGTTCTGTTCCTACCTCTTTATCAGCCTGCCCTGCAGGATTAGGCTGATAATACTTCATTTTACAGGTGAACATGTTTTGTGTGTGTGTCAGTGTGAATCAGTGTGTTGTTTGCAAAACAGACAGTAGCCATTAGAAAAAAAGGCTCTGTACCCTATTTTCTCAAATCTAGGCTAATCTATTGTCCATAACAGTCTTATTGTATCTTGGAAGAGCAAAAATCATCTGAAAGCCTGAATCTATAAATTAGGGGAAGAGTTCCTATCTATCCCCTCTCCTAATAACCATGATGTAACAAGGGAGTGTGAGCTAAAAGCAAGAAACTTGCAACTTCAAGTGCAGCACTGTTCTGCCATAGTGTTTTCTTTTCTAGATGTAATTGATTTGTTAGAGCAAATTTCAGGATTGTGTTTTAGTGTTGCTAATCTGCAAGGTTCTGCAGTGACCATGCTGTTCCCTGTAAATGTATCTGCTACTCTGACCTGCTGCCTGGCATGGGTATTTTCATCTTTCCCTGGTCTCTGGTCTTGCTAGGCCAGAAAATCAGCAGATCTTCCTTCAGATTCTTCACCCTACCCTCACATCACCTCAAATGATTCAGTATAAGCCCATACGATACACAGATGTTGCTTTTCTAAAACTTTGAGAGAATTATGGCCTATAAATAATATGGAAGTAGCTACCCAGAGGTCTAGGAATGTATTTTAGAGAAATCAGTATTTTTAAAGCTTCCATATTCTTAGACACAGGCTATCATATGTCCAGTCAATCTATTTTCAAATTACTTCTTGCTTTTTTTTTAGTTAATTTTCTTGGAAGGGTTGTAGGGCAGCATATCCTTTCTTGTAGCTGAGTTCCTTGTAGCTGAGTTTTTCTTAGACTTTCTTATCAGTAACTCTTCTAGCCAATTAAAAAGATGTATGAGCTGATACTGACAAGACTTTCCTGGGGGTTATCCAGGAGTGAGGTATATGTCAAATTAAACTGCTTAGTAGGGAGGAGAAGTTGTGGTTCCATAATAAATTCTTACTCTTCAGAGATAAGAAAAACCTTGCAGGGCAGAAGAGTGAATTTCATTTCGTGACATAGATGTTGTCAGAAGCCTTTTGTGAAGCCATTTCTTCCTCATCACTGCCTCATCTTTACCTGGCTTGATTTTATTTCTTGGGGGAAAATATTGCCATTTTATTTCAAATATGACACATACAACACAGTTGAACTTGTTGACACAATTACTATCTCTCTTAATGTGACAAAGAGACAAACAGAATTAGTTCACTGATTTTTTTCTTCTAATTAAATAAAAACATTGTTAGTCATGACACTCGAATTGTTCATAGAAATTGAATTTGTCTTTTGTCTCTCTGATATGAGTATTTTGCTGTCCCTATGTAAATAGTTTGAGGACTTTTTATAGACAATCCACAGAAAAAAAAAAAAGTCAACTATTTTATTCTAGCCCATTATTGAAAAAAGCTGGAAAAAGAAACCCCAACCAAAACATAGTCTTAGGTTTCTCATTCAATGCAGTACTTATATGGTAAAGACCTGTTGATCCTGAAACTGAAACTGTCTCAAAAGAAATAATGCCTTTGTACTGCTACTGATCATGTTTAGCACCACAAAAATAATTCGATTTGATAAGAAATCCTTTTTTTAATGTATTTTTAGTGAATATTTTTAGTTGCTCAGCACTTTTTGAGTTCTGCTCAAGAAACTGAGATCTTCAAGATATATTCTGATTATTTATAAATAACATTTCTTACATTATGATTATAATGTACTACCTTAGACCAACTCTGATTAAATCTTCTAATGCATATTAGTACAAGCTGTAATCTTACAGAGAGATTAAGCTTTGTACATTTGATTTTTTTTTTTATCAACTTAATCCTGATGGACTATACTTCATTTCACAAACCTGTCACACAGTGTAGTGCTTCTGAATAAACTGTTCTGGCATTTCATCAGTTTATTTTGTCCATGATTAACTATATTTAGGCATGTCTTGATATTAGGTATTATCAAACTATTTAGCATCTGTTTCTCAGTTTGTTATTGCTGTACCAAAGGGAAAAAAACAAAACAAAACAAAACCAAAAACCCAAGCAACCAAACCAACCCTCCTATTGTTACTGGAATGAAGTAAAAGGCTTGATACTTTGTTGTAAATTGTAAAAGCCTGAAGCCATGCTGCCTAGGTGACTATATCCAGATAGTACAGCTGCTGACATAACAGCACAAGGATGGCATGAGAAAAAGGGAATGACACTTTCTGTGTGCCAGTTACTTACGAGTGCTAGTCATAAGGTAGTGCCTGCTCAAATTTGTTGAATACCTACAGGAGTGAGAATTGAAGCCTTCATCTCCAGAGGGCTGTAGCAAAGGGTGTTTGCCTGGTGGCTCTGCACTTCCCTCAACGCTCACCATAAAGATCCCTCCTACTCAGGCTGCCTTCCTTATCACAGAGAATTCCTTGTTCCAGCCCTTGATGGTAGCTGTAGCATCAGTTGGTGTCTCTATCATGTTGCCTGCCAGGATCCCCCAGCACTGTCACCACAGAAAGTCTTTCCATGACTGGAGATGGTCTCATAACCCCAGCGGGGCTGCACCAGCCCCTTGCTAAGCCAGCATCATCCCTGCCCTGGGTAAAGCAGCCTGGCAAAGTGGTCACTGGGGAGATGTGGTGCTGTGCTGTTGCAGCCAAGGCAGGAGAGCCCCTCCTCATCCTCCATGACAGCCTGGATCCCATGAAGAGGCTTTGCTTCATCTGGGTCAGCACACAGCTAGCTTGGAACTTGCATGGCAGTCCAGAGGGGAAGAAGCCCAATAAGGCCTCATGCCCAACAAGGGCATGAGACTCCAGCTTCTATTTCGGATGCCTCTCACCCATTTTGCTGCCCAGAAATTACTGTCTGATTAGGTCTATTGCAGCCATCTCCAGGCACAGTCCTACCAGTGGGTTTACTGAGCCCTGCTTCATTTAATGCAAGGAGAGTGTTCCTATCCCAGGCACAGCTTGCTGTATTATTTGATGACTTTAGTAGTTTGTATTTTGTCCTTGTTGATGATACCTATTTCCTGCTTGTCTTAAATATTGACATATTCACAGTTTGTTGAAATATTCACAGGAAAAAAAAAAAAAGTCTTTTCCCAATGCATTAAAAACCTCTCTTGTTTATTAAAGGGATGAAAAGGGAAATCTCCCATGTGATGATGTTGGCAGACATATAGTGGGCAAGCCGGTTCATACAGGATCCGAATCTCCAAACTCATTTCTTGACCAGGAATATCGGAAACGCTTTAATGTGGTTGAGGAAGATGCAGTTCTATACTGCTATGAATATGAGAAAGGAAGAACAAGTGGTCCTGGAAGGAGAGAGAGCACACCAACATATGGTATGGCATTGATCTAATAAAGATAATCACCATTTATTGACTTTAGGATTTTTGTGCATCTGCTTCTGTTTTTAAGAATGAAAATCTTTTCAGTGAGTATTGATTTTGCTAACAGTTCTGTACCACTTTAGTCCAGATTCAGCCTACAAGCTTATTGTAGACAAGAAAAGGTGAATTGCTTGCTATGATAGGGAAACATAAACATGCATTCATGCTACTTCCACATTTTGGATTTTGACTTATTTAGGGTGAGAACTCATGCAAATTCTGGCAAGAGTTTTACTCCTCAGACCTTGATCATCCGGGGTATTTTCCCTTTGAATCTGTTGGAAGTCTTTCTTTAGCTAGTACTGTAAGTTGTGTCAACTTTTTACTGGGAGAATAGTTTTTTGTTGCCAAGTATAAATTTGTGCACTCATAAAGTTGTTAGGATATAAAAGAAATTGAAGGGGAAATTTCATGTTTAAAGAAGATATTTTGGCTACTGTGGTATTAGCTGAGCACACACTTGAATATTTTCACCCTTCTTGCTATGTTATTTCAATTTTTAAATTGAAATGCATGCTGTATGTTGGAGTTGTTACAGTAATCCTGACATCATATCCTTTTGAGAAGAAAATAGACTTAATTTATGAGAAAGCATAGATTTAGAACATCATACAAATGGACTTGGGAACCTTCATATAAATGGAGCTAGAGCTGTGTAAGGTATCCTCAGGGCCTAGAGCACATGCTCACAACATTAAAGGATATATTTTCATAAAATGCACCCTTTCTACACAACTACACAATCCTGCTGCAAATCCTCAGTATCCTTCTGATTTCAAAAGTGTTTCAGGTGCCTTCTGACCATGCCCATTGACTACAAAATAACTCCTAAATTTTCAAAGTGGATATGTCAATTTTATTACTTCAGTTTTTCAACTACTACAATTGGTAGATGCAGTCAGTTCCATTAAGAGAGATGTACTCTCTGTTCCAGATGTTAAATTTTAATACTGGTAGTCTAGAGTGAAAAGAACACATTCCTTCTTCAAGGACTGCTGAATACATTATTCTGTTACAGGTTAGCTCTTTTAGCCTTTTCTTCTATTAGCAGAAAGGGTTATAAATACATGGATCAAAGACTGCACTGAAAATCAGTCATTATTTAACACATTTTTTTGTACAGCCTTTCACTTTTGATCTCACTTATTTTTTAATGAATTCACACCATCGAGTCCACTTTCATTTAAGTGTGTTTTCTAAAAATTGTAATTTCAGCACTGAAGTTTCCCACATGGCATTTGTTAGCATAAGATTTGCAGCTAGGCATGACTTTAGGACTTCACAGAAATGTGGAAAATGGCAATAAAGCTCTTATGGCTTATGGTGACCTATTAAAGAAGGTCAAACAGAGTTCCAAGGCCTAAAGAGATAATTATTTTCAACACATGCTCATTAATTTTGTAGTGGTGTTAATTTTTTTTTTTATTATTATTTCTCAGTCCTCCTTTGTGAGAGGTTAATAGGATTCTCCATAATTTATTGGAATCTTTTGACATTTTTTGACAATGTTGGCAGAGAGATTTTTCTTTCATCTTGTATAATTGTTACTATAATTCCAGCTGTTGTATAATTGTTGCCTCAGAAAGCTTTTGTTGACATCCAAAGGAAGAAATTTTCCTGAGTGTAGTCACCTGGGAAAACAGATTTGGGGAATCCATGGAGGTTAAGGAGATGAGCAGAGGGAGCAGGTGAATGAAACTTGAATTTAAGGAAATAAACAGACTTAGTTATTTCAGATTTATTGCCAGCTACAAAAAAACCCATACACATTGAACAGCTAGAGATTTTGTAGAAAATTTGTTTTGACTTTAGCTTTTGGTAACAATCAGACTTCACATGATTTTACAGCATTTGTACCTTTTTAAGCGTGCATGTCCTTTCAGTAAGATACTTTGAGCTCAGTTTCACAAAGAAGAGAATGTTCTATTTCTAGAAAAAGTAATCTTGGAAAGTTACTTCTGATCAAGTAAACATGAGCCAAATACATCCCCATTCAGGAATTACTTCTTAACTGTCTGCTCTAAATCTCACCACTTCAATCAGGCTTAAATGTGTGTCCATAAATAGTAAATTAATTATAAATAAAAAGCTAAATATATATTGTATTTCCTGAACAATGATGTATTTGTGACCTGATGCTGTGGTCTGTACAGAACGTACAACTTTTTTGTCAATTCTTTAAAAAGGCAATGCAACCTTTTAGCATTGTGCTGCCTGTAGGGTATCAGTGTATTTTCCATGAATGCCGTATTTCAACAGGTCAACAGACATGTTTGAAAATTTGTATTCTTTTTCAGTGAATCATGGATTTACCTCAAAAACGTGGAATAAGACCGATCACTTTTATGCATGGGTTTTCTACTAAAATAATTAACAAGACTTTTAATTTTTTACTTTAAGCTCTGCTACTTTTAAAAACAAATTGTTTTCCCACTTTTCAGTTTTGTTATCAGTAGATTGATTCAAAAAAGAGCAAAAGCTGACCTTGTTTTGAAAACATTTTGTTTCAAGTCTGCCAGATACTGTGCCATATGCTATGCTACTCTATGATTCCTTTCAATATACTATTTAACTTGCTAAAAACTTGAGACCACTTTAAGTAACCCCACAAAGTTGCATACCACACTTTCACTGAATTTCCAACTATATTTATGGAATCCTTAAGCAGAAATCATAGTGCACATAATCTTACAAAATCAAATCAGTAGCTTCCAAATAAAAATTTTAAACATATAAGAGTCTTCAGCTTTTCTGTCTCTTGCTGTCTGAAACCAAAACAAATTTACCAATAGTAATTTACTTTGCTTTCTGTGAGTGAAATCCTACAAAAGAAATTACACATAGAGGTTTTTGCTTCCTTTCTTACACAGTCGCTGATGGATCTTTTAAGCCCACAGCAAAGATGCTATTTTGAAGGTACTTTAGTGACGTGGACACGTTTCTGCTACTAACAATTCGCATATGCTTTAAAACAGTTCTCTTCATGTGTGTGCCAGGGGCTTCCAGAATAATAAATAGATATTGCCCAGTGAAAACTAAAGTAACTTGAATGCATTTTTCAGTCTCAGTTGTCAGTCTGCCGATGAATTTGTAGGGCACTGGATTTATTTTCTAAACTTAAAAAAAACCCCATTAAATACTTAGCTGCATCTTGCCTGGTAAAGCAAACAGAACTTCTAGCTTAACCTCTTATTCAGAGGCAATGCAGGATCCTCTTTCGTAAGCAACCCTGAAGAACAGCAGCTTAGCACATAATTTGTTTCTTCTCCTAAAGAATGTTAGTTTAATGCTGCCGTATGGTGCATGATCTCAATTTTTTCCTCTGTTTCCAGGGAAACTAAGGCCTATTTCTATGCCAGTAGAATATAACTGGGTGGGGGATTATGAAGACCCCAATAAAATAAAAAGAGAGAGTAGGAGAGGTAAGTGATCTGAACACACATCTTGTACAAGGCATTATGGGTTTTATCATGCTTTACCTATATATTTCAACCTCATTTTGCTGCTTGCTTAGGTACATACTTTTGTGAACCTGTTTGGGGTTCTTTCATTATGTATACTTAATTTTTTTGTAGAGCCTCTACTAGGATTGAGGAGATTGCTCAGCCAGGCTAAAGAAAATCATGACTGCAAAGCTCTGCAGTTTGCTTTAGCTCTATATTGGCATTTAATTGATTTAGCTGTATTATCCAGTCCATTTTGAAAGTGGCCTTAATTTTGTAATGCTAGCAGACAAATGTATGGTTATTACTGATAAGTATTGCTATGCTTAAATGAGAATTATATCTCACATTTCTCTGTCTTCATGAGTTCTTTTTTTGCATCAAAAACTTTCCAGAACAATTCTAGATTCACCTCAAAATCATCAAGGATAAGTTCATCAAAATTCTGGTTTGTGAGGCTCAGATCTGCAACTTCACATTCAGAATTTTAACCTCTGAGGTGGCTCTTATCTCCCAGAAATGAAATGTTACAGTAATAATTGACATTTCTATAAAAATATTAACAAAATGTTAGGAGCAAAAAAAAAAAAAAAAAAAAAAAAAAAAAAAAAAAAAAAAAAAAAAAAAAAAAAAAAAAAAAAAAAAAAAATTAAGAAGAAAAAAAAAAAAAAAAAAAAAGAAAAAGAAATTAACAAATTTTCTTAAGCTACTGTGTAAGTTCTTGCTCATGCTGGGTGTGTGTGCAGTTCCGGTCTCTTCATCTCTTCAGAAAAATACAGTAGAATTGAAGAAAGTTTAGGAGACAACAAAAATGATGAGATTTATGGAGTGGGGTCAATTCAGTAGGCTGGCCATTATCAGTTTGGGAGAATTAAAATTGAAAAGGACAAATTTAAAAAATTTAAATTTATAAAAATCTTGTGGGGAGTGAAGTAAGGTAATAGGTTTGTCTATTTTTCCTGAAACAAGACCCAAGAGGCATCAAATATGTCTATCGACTGCTGGTTAAAAAGAAAAAGAGCTAGCTCTGTGTGCACTTTGGATTCAGGCTAAGGAATCACTTGCCACAGGAGGATGTGGATGCTAAAAGTTCACGTTTAATACAAAGAAAGACCAGACAACTTCATGAAAGACAAATCTGCTGAGGTTTTCTAAATTCACAAACATTGCGTCTGACTCAGGATGTCCCTGAGCTACACAATGGTAGATACTGGAAGAGTATTCAGGGAAAGTATGGATGATACGGTAAATTATATCAAATGAATGTTCAAAGGAAATTTCTTTTAACTATATGGCACCATAGTCATTTGTATTCAATAGAATCTTGTTTAAAAGAATGATTACAGATGTTATGATCATAAGTGTATCATTGCTCATTATTTCACCACTCCAAGATAAAATTTATTGATGTGGGTTTTTTTTTCATCTTCCGTTCCTTTTATTTTCAAAGATACCAGAAAACTAGAAGAATGATGAATTTTCCCTACCAAAAGATTGCTTTCTTATTATATACAGGCCAATGAAGTAAATGGGTTTTGCTAATGAAATGGTCTGGAAGAGCTAAACCTGTCAATAGATCTTAGCAAGAATATTATGTATTTCGGAAGCAGGATTAACATACATACAACAATTCGCAATGATATTTTGCATTATTTTTCTTTCAACAGAAAATTCATTGCTTCGCTATATGAGCAATGAGAAAATAGGTCAAGAAGACTACATGTTTCAGAGGAATAGCAAAAAAGATACTGGGAAAAAGTCCAAAAAGAAGGGAGACAAGAGTAGTAGTCCAAGTCATTACTCACTGTTGCCTAGTTTACAAATGGATGCATTGAGACAAGAAGTCATGGGCACACCTGGACCAGAAACTGCTTTGTACCACGTAAGTAAAAATAACATTAACAAAATTCAGTGCTCTCTCTTGTTTTTATCTTGGTGTTGAAACATCTGTTGGATTTCTGCTGATGCACAGATTTGTGTTCTTTGAACAATAACTAGATGTCAAAGAAATACTTTAGTATTCTTTATTTTCCTGTTACAAACGTGAGATGGACACCAGTCTTTTTCTTAGAATCATAGAATAATTAGGGTTGGAAAGGACCTTAAGATCATCTAGTTCCAAACCCCCTGCCATAAGCAGGGACACCTCACACTAAACCAAGTCACCCAAGGCTCTGTCCAACCTGACCTTGAACACTGCCAGGGATGGGGCATTCACAACTTACTTGGGTAACCCATTCCAGTGCCTCACCACCCTCACAGGAAAGAATTTCTTCCTTATGTCCAATCTAAACCTCTCCTGTTTAAGTTTGAACCCATTACCCCTTGTCCTGGCACTACAGTCCCTAAGGAAGAGTCCCTCTCCAGTATCCCTATAGCCCCTCCCGTCAGCTACTGGAAGGCTGCTATGAGGTCTCCACACAGCCTTCTCTTCTCCAGGCTGAACAGCCACAACTCTCTCAGCCTGTCTTCATATGAGAGGTGCTTCAGTCCCCTGATCATCCTTGTGGCCTTCCCCTGCACTTGTTCCAACAGCTCCATGTCCTTTTTATGTTGAGGACACCAGAACTGCACACAGTACTCCAAGTGAGGTCTCACGAGATCAGAGTAGAGGGGAAGGATCACCTCCTTCCACCTGCTGGTCACGCTCCTTTTGATGCAGCCCAGGATACGGTTGGCTTTCTGGGCTGCAAGTGCACACTGCAGCCGGCTCATGTTCATGTTCCCATCCACCACCACCCCCAAGTCATTCTCTGCAGGGCTGCTCTGAATCTCCTCTTTGCCCAACCTGTAGCTGTGCCTGGGATTGTTCCAACCCACGTCTAGGACCTTGCACTTGGCATGGTTAAACTTCATGAGGTTGGCATCAGCCCACAAGCTCACAAGCGTGTCAAGGTCCCTCTGGATGGCATTCCTTCCCTCCAGTGTATCCACCCAACCACACAGCTTGGTGTAATCGGTAAACTTGCTGAGGGTGCACTCAGTCCCACTGTCCATGTCAGCAACACCACTTGTTAGTGGCCTCCAGCTGGACACTGAGCCATTGACCACAACTCTTTGCATGCAGCCATCCAACCAGTT